>CM059266.1:5814412-5866912 GCA_030347295.1 Setipinna tenuifilis
GGAAATTGCAAAATGTTTTTCTTCATGCTTGAGTACGACTGCTTGAAACAATAATTTACTGTCACTGTGGGATATGGAGTTACAGGAAGCGACCCTTGGTTGGCATGCTCCACAATTAAGTTACGTCAGCGTAGCCCACTGAAAAAGACCCAAGTTCGTTTTCATATTAGTTTAAGCCTACATTTTTAATTCTGACTTTTGTAAAGACATCAGTGGAGGTTTGATACAGAGTGAAAGTAGAGTTACCGAATTTGTTTCTGAGATTTGAGATTACATCAACTTTAAAATGTAAAATGCTATTCATATATACACGGATTACCTTCAAGCCTGTGTGGTCTACCTCAACATCACGTTTGTGCATTAAGTAGAAGCACCTGGAAGTGCAAAAGGAAGACACAAAATTCATCTTGTTTTGTCATGACAGGACAAGTTCGTAGCCTTTAGAGGGAAAAAATTATTCTCCCAATTGTAAAGCTAAAAATTCACAATTGATTTTTAGCAACTGAACGTTTGCATAAATTGTAGGCCAGCAGAACAGTGTGTGGAAATACAATTGTTGAAATTAACATGTGTGTGTCATTGTAGGTATCATATGTGAATCATTGATCACTGCAACAGTCCCATGTGGTGACTGTATGACTTCATGTCTGTCAGTGTATAGTAGCATAGCATGAAGTGCAGGACATCTTCAAGATCAGGCCATTGATTTGTCTCGCCCTTTTACGATCATGAAACTGATAGCCCTGCCCTTAGCCCTTTCTGGAGATGATGGCACCCAAACAAACAAAACAGATGTTTATTCTGAGCATCAATTCTGAAATCAAGTCCATAGGGCAAAAAAATACTGATTTCCTAAGGTTTCAAGTTCATTGTATTTCTACACAGATGACACATGGCTCCTGACTGCAGGCCACATCTTTCTAAAGCTTGAAGTTGAATGTTAATGTTGATAACTCTGCTGTCCTTCTATCCTCGCTCTCAGGTTAAAAGTCTGGGTCATCCTTGATAGCAAACTCTTTCATAACTTCCATAAACAACACCATCCGGTCTTGCCACATCTCCCCCTTGATTACTGTAATGCACTTCTCAAGCACTTCGCTTACCCCACAAATCCCTCCGTATAGCTCCAGCTGGCTCATAACCTAGCCACTTTCATCTTCTCCATAACCCCATACCCACAATGCATCACCTCCCTCCTGAAGCCAGTGGCGGTTCTACAGTGTTTTACTCCCCGGGCAAGACCACCTCTCAGCACCCCCCCCTGTTCGCCCGTGCCTAAAACCGCTACTGCCTAAAGCAACTTCCCCAGCTGACCCATCTGTTTCTCTGTTTAGATTAAAAATCCTGTATGTCATCGAGCCTAATTCATGTTAAACATTGTGATAGACTGTTTGGCTGTCCTGGCTTGTCCTGGCTGTTCAGGTATCCTCTTTTTCTGTGTTTAGGACTCATAACCTAGCCACTTTCATCACCCTCCATAACCCCATCCACACAATGCATCACCTCCCTCCTAAAGCAAGTTCCCCGGCACCCCACCCGTTTCTCTATTTTGTTTACAAATGCTGTATGTCATCGAGCCTAATTAATGGTAAACATGACTGTTGTCCTGACTTGTCCTGGCTGTTCAGTTATCCTCTTTTAGCCCACTGAAAAAGACCGAAGTTCGGTTTCATATTAGTTTAAGCCTTCATGTTTTGATTGCGACTTTTGTAAAGACATCAATGGAGGTTTGACACAGAGTGAAAATAGACTTCAGATTGCAACAACTTTTAAGTGTAGAATTCATACATACACAGATTACCCTCAGGTCTGTGTAGTCTTCCTCAACATCACATTTTGGCTGTTCAGTTATCCTCTTTTTCTGTGTTTAGGACTGGTTGAGTCGCTATGGCTACCTCCCCCCACCAGACGTGCGGTCGGGGAGGCTCCACACCAGGGAGACCATCGAGAGGGCTATCCGTGAGATGCAGCGCTTCGCTGGGCTAGAGGAAACCGGAACTCTGGGTAACTCAGATTACCATGGTTCCTTTTCGCAATCCCATGTCCTGGTGCAGAGGTGGCAATGCAAGATTAAGAAAATGTATTCCTTTTGTCTTTATGCACCTAACACGGGTGATTTTACTAATTGACTGACATATCTGTCTGATGATCTGTGTGCATTAGGATCAAATATGTGACAAAAAGGTGGCTTTCTGAAGCCAGGATTGGCACCTATGGCTTGAAGCTCCAACTTGCCTTGTCATGTGTGATCCTGTTAGAATCAACTGTGGTCATCGTGCATAACATAATCCTGTTGAATTCCATTGTGGTGATCATGTGTGGTACTGTTGAATCACGCTTTCTTCTCACCTCTCCACTCAGATAGGGCTACTTCTGAACTTATGGAGAGACCTCGCTGCTCCCTACCTGACATCATTGGCACTGAGGACCTGCTCAGGAGACGAAAGAAGAGGAAGAGGAAGAAGAGATATAGCCTGACAGGTCTTAGTTGGCATAAACATGACATTACGTGGAGGTGTGTGTCAATGTCTGGTTTAAAGTCTATATATATATATATTGGGGCTGCTTAGATGATTATACTGTTTGTCATATGATTCTATTAATACCTTATTAGTATCGTGTGAGATACAACATTGATCTGCCAAAAAGGTGACAATTTACAACAATATAAATACATGCGTTAATGTTGTTATTTGCCATGCACTGTTTCATATTCTAAACCACAAAAGTCCACAAAAGTACAAATTCCACACTCATCTGGGCATTTTTAATGACTGTGAGATGAGATTCATGCATGATTTACTGTTTTCCACTCTCAGTCGCAATTCCTTTTTGCACTTATCTTTTGCACTGCATCTTATCTGTATGAATTGTGCTATACAAGTAAAGATTATTAAAGATTATTATTTTCTGTGTGTCGGCAGCGTGTTGAACTTCCCATCCCCATCCCGCTCTCCCTGGCTGCGTCCAGAGCTGGTGGAGACGTTGCTGACCTACGCCCTGCGGGCCTGGGGTAACCACACCCCCCTACGCTTCCACCTGGTGCACCGCACGCCCGGCGCCCAACACCAGGACGTGGACATCGAGGTGTCCTTCCCGCGCGGGTACCACGACGACGGCTATCCCTTCGACGGTCGAGGGGGGACGCTGGCACATGCGTTCTTCCCCGGGACGGGAGACATGGCGGGGAACACACACTTTGATGACGGGGAACACTGGAGCTATGGAGGTCACTATCACTATGAGGCTTTTAGGCTGGTAGTATATTCCCATATACATGGCAGCATGTGCACAATATGCGCACAGCATGAGCCGCAAACTCTTGGCATACTTATTCTAGTCCTCTGGATATGCGTATGGGCCCTCCTCACTTCATCCGCCAACCTCTCCATCCATTTTTACTTCTTCCTCTGTTGTGCATATGGTTTATTCTCATTTTTTTGTCTGTCCGCTTTACTTACTGGTGAGGCACATTTAGGGGACCTCACTTTTGCATTTTTGCACTTTTTAAACCTTTATTTAGCCAGAAAAGGTGTCATTGAGACTAAGCGTCTCTTCTACCAGTGAATCCTGATCAAAAATGGCGGCAAACAGTAGTTTCCGACAATAGATAATGTTTGACATAAAATATAGACATACATAACACACATATTCAGGCACAATGGCAAACTAAAAGGAATTAAGATATGATGGTATATGATGGCAATAACATTCTTCAGTGTACACAGTATTAAAAACATCTAAGGAAGGCAAAGAATCCATACTTTATGTATTCTGCAGGTCACTTAAAAGATGTAGTGTAAAGAATGAAAAGCGTTTTCCCTGCTTCTGTTCGTGGGGTGGCAAGACGGAAGCAGTGACTCGAGTGAGGAGCGTGAGCTATATGAAATAGGGTGGAAAGTCAATAAATCACTAATGTAATGGGATAGTGTGCCCAACATTGCCTTTGCTGCCCAACAGTGCTGTTACAGTGCATATGCATAGTCCACGCGCACTCAACAAATGTGCTGCACAGGACTCAAAATATGGGTGCACAGCAACTTGCAGGTGCTACAAAGATGATGCAATTCCCATTAATTTTCTCCATGCGCTTGTGGCGTGCACCATGTGTGTGGAAGTATACGACCAGGCCCTTTAGACCCATATGTACCAATTGTGCATACACAGCAAATTCTATAGTGTTAAATCAACTCTGAGAGAGTCAGTTTTAACACTGTGCCAGTGTTTATTTTATCCCAATTTTTGTAGTGATAATTTAACACTCCTCCCTTACATTTTCGAAGTCAACTTTTTGCAGTGTTATTTCAACTTTTAATTTTACACTTACATTCTTAAATGAACACTTCTGCTGAACACTGGGAAATTAATTTTTGCTGTATAATCTCCTGTGACCACATGCACTGTGTGTTACTAAAGCAGCACTAGCATAGTATACTATGCTACATGTGGCTGACTTCTCTCCTCTCTGTCTGTCTAACCCTAGATATGAACGGGACCACCGACCTGTTTGCGGTGGCCGTCCATGAGTTTGGCCACGCGCTGGGTCTGTCCCACTCCTCCTACAACCCCTCCATCATGAGGCCCTACTACCAGGGCTCAGTGGGGGACTTCCGCCACTACTCGCTGCCCCGAGATGACCAGCTGGGGATACAGGCACTGTATGGTACATGCACATACTGTACGCACACACACTTGTCTCGGCCCGCCTTGTGTGTGTGTGTGAACAAAGGACTTACACAACACATCCAGCCGTTTACAAGCGCATACAAGGCACCCAAATATATAGTCATGTTTGTTAAGTGTGGCATTTCTTCAAGGATACAAGGATGTTTTATTGTCACTTGCATAGACATACTGGGTAGAGTTGGACATGCAGTGAAATTAGTGAGTGGCTATTCTAATGTTTAATGTGTATTGAAAGGAAGTCATGTAAAGGATGTGACTAGAGTTGAAATGTCTTTAAAGGGAGAGGAGATTCCACTCTGCCCACTCCTGCGATGCCAAAGCTGCCCTCCATTCCCAGCCATTTGCCACCGAGACCGACTGACCAGTAAGAGTAACATTTCTCACCTTATTCAAGGTTCAAGATTTAAGGCCTTTATTGTCATTAAACTGCTGCCTTTACAATGAAATTAGACAGCAAGACCACAAAGGTGCAAGAGAGAAGTGTCAAATGAAGAAGCATTGCAAAAACAGGAAAGAACAACAAAAGACGGGCATTATAAATAAAGAGCTATGTATAGAGACTGTGAAAAATGATATTGCACTTTGGGGTAGGTGTTGCACATTATGTGGTGGGTATTGCACAGTAAGAGGTAGCAGAGCAAACCTGTATTAAATATTAATCAACAGCAGCAGTGAGGTGACAAACCCACACTGAACATCAGTAAACAGCAGCAGTGAAGTGACAATGTGACTATCTGAAAAACAGCATCACTGTTCCGGTGCATTTGAAGTTGTGACTGCCCATAGGAAGAAGCTGTTCTTTAGTCTATTTGTTTTCCCAGAGGGCAGCATGTTGAACAGGTGATGATTGGGTTATTACAGACCTTATTACAAAGATGAAGGGAGATGATTTACTGTAATAAAAAGAATATTGGAAATGATGATTACTATGATTATACTGAAATATGAGGATATTTGCATATAATGGTTGTGATGAAAGTGATAGGTGTGTTGATGTGAAAAAAAAAAGGCTATTATAATCTCCCTAGTGCACTGCCCGCCCTTCCTAACCGCTGTGATGGAGGTTACGATGCCATAGCCAATATTCGAGGAGAGGTCTTCTTCTTCAAGGGTAAGTAGTATTAATCAGCACAAACACACATGCACAGCTCTACACCCCCTTACATACAGACCATGGCTATACACATACACTAATAAAATACTACTACACCACTACACTTTTCAACATATTTTTCTCTTTTCTATTCCATCTTCTGATTCTCTTTCTCTCTCTGTCTCCCTCTCTTTCTCTCTCTCTCCCTCTCCTTCTCTCTGTCTCTGTCTGTCTGTCTCTGTCTCTCTCTGTCTCTCTGTCTCTCTGTCTCTCTCTCTCTCTCTCTCTCTGTCTCTCTGTCCCTCTCCCTCTCTCTCTCTCTCTCTCCCTCTCTCTCTCTCTCTCTCTCTCTCTCTCTCTCTCTCTCTCTCTCTCTCTCAGGTAAATTCTTCTGGCGGGTGCAGCACTCCGGTTCCCTGCTGTCCTTCATCCCTGCTTTGATTAAGAACTTCTGGATCGGTCTTCCTCCCACCATGGAGGGAATCGACGCTGTCTATGAGAGGTCCAATGGACACATCGTTTTCTTCATTGGTAATGGAAAAAAGCACGGTCATTCCCCTTTCAATATGCACAGTTTATATACTTCCTGAGTGAGCGTGCACATGTTTGTGTTTTTGTAGCACATTACATTTGGCAGACGCTTTTATCCAAAGCGACTTACAAAAGTAATGTAATGTAATGTAATGTGTTACAAAAACACAAACACAAAAACACAACACAACACATGTTGTATAACATGTGCGTGTCCTTGCATGTGAACATGCACTGATGTTTGTAACTAAACTACAGCTGTTCTTGTGCTTGTGACTGTCCCAGGCAATCAGTACTGGGTCTTTAAGGACAGGGCAGCGCTTCCCGACTACCCTCGCCCTCTGGCTGACTGGGGCATGCGCACCTCGGCGGGACACATCCCCACTAAACTGGAGGCCGCGTTCGTGTGGGCCCACAACGGGAAGACCTACCTGTTCAGCGGCGGAGAGTTCTGGAGGTTTGATGAGAGGGGTGGGGACATGAGACTGGAGGTGGGGTACCCCAAACAGGCCACACTCTGGGCCGGAGTGCCCTCAGACCCAGATGACATCATTAGCTGGGGTGATGGTAAGAGTGAATTTGTGGATAGTGACATTACATTTTATTAACAATAATAATAATAATAATAATAATAATAATAATAATAATAACCTTTCCTTGTATGTCACAGTTCATACATACAAGATGCAGCTCAAAGTGCTTTATTATTTATTATTATTATTATTATTATTATTATTATTGCACTATTAAAAAATGTGGGGAAATTTTAGTGAGGTTGGTATGGAAAATACACTTAGCATGCCTTGCATATTAGGGGGGTAATAATGCCTACAGCTATTTTAAACAACATACATAACTTTCAAACATTCTGTTCTTCCCTTTATCCCACGTAATAGACCACGTATCTTTATAAACCATAATAATTTTTCTCGTTCCTCATGGTGTTTTTTTATTGGGTTTTAGGAGAAACCTATTTCTTCAAGGGAGCCTCCTATTGGGTGCTCCGAAGAGGGGGACTAAATGAAGGAGACATTCAGAGAAAATCCACAGCAGTTGATTGGATGAAATGTGACCCTCCAGCTCCAGAGCCCACTCCCACACCCAAGACTGCTCCCCCCTGCTGCTGTAGAGGCCTGGCTCTCACCCCCTCAGCCTGGCACTTCCTCTCTGCACTGTCCCTGGTGGTTATCTGCCACATTTTACGCCTTTGATTTTTTTCTTGTTATTTTTAATGTCTACATTTGTATGATTTTTTGCTATGATTTTACACAAAGCTACAGAGTCCAACCTGTTCAGGCTTTGTGCTGTTTAAAAAAGTTGCTCGGAAATTGATCCATGTTCGTTTTCTCTGTTAATATGGCAATAACCTGAGTTAAAGTCAAAATCAAGGTCAAAGTGAGCTGTATTGTCATTCAGACCCCACAACAAACATTGCATAATAGAACTAAATCGCGTTCTTCACACTCCAGTGTGCTGTTTAGTACACATAAAGTGACAATTTCACACACAAAGTGTCCTGTGAGAAAACGTACAATTCCAATGGCAATCCTGTGTCCATTCTGATTCAATGAGATGCAAATAAAGTGACTACGGTGATAAAAGTGTTTGTATGTTTAGGACTGACCATATATGTTTTTGCCACACTTTTCTATCTGTGTTGCCGTATTAACCTATTGCTTCGTTTTTGCATTATAAAGAAAGTAGGGAGATTTACAGTAGTTGTCACTGATGCCATCTCAATGGACTGTGTCTGACCAAGACACACAGAATTTCATCTTGTGTTTAACATATGAGAAACTATAATGGGTTAAATCAAAACATGAGCCCACCACAAATAGGAAAACTGAAAGCAAATATCACCTTTTAAAACTCTTAGACCATTAATGATCAGGCTTGTCTATGATGATAGAATACCAAATAAGGCGACACCCATTTGTTCACTGGGCAAATAAGTTACTGTCAAAGAATGGTATACTGTACCATATTGGCATAGGTGAAATTGTGAGCTGCACACAGGGCAAATAGTTTAACCTGTGAATAAGTAATACATGCCATGTCTCCATTCCCTACTAGGCCTATAGGGTTGTTAACTATTACTGTAATGTGTCTGAATTGATTAGAAGGTAAACTGTATGGCATGACATGGTATGACATCCTTAACCTTAACCAGATATCATTTTAATGAGTTGGCTGATCACATCAATCAAGCTGGATGCACAGGCTACATTGACTTGGCAGCAACCCAGCTAAACCAAATAAAAAAATAAATAAAAACGCCACTCTTTTCCCATTTCTGATTGCTATGTTTTATTAATAACTAGCACAACAGGTTGCTTTACTTTTACCTGCCAATGTAATAATGGGCCTAATGGACACAGTTATAACTGAAATGTAATAGACTGTAATGTTTAGGTCCGTGCTAATGTTTCTTTCATCACTTATGTTTAGTTAGAAGAGAAGACCAATTAATAAAACACACATTTCCAACGGAATTTTATGAGGACTTCCCAGGGTGAAAAAGTCCCAGGGTCTCCAAAAGTTATGCGCATAGTTGGTGCAGTTGTAACACTCAGTAGATTTGTAGTCCTAACGCATTGCCTTGTGGGTTGTCTCATGGCTTTCCTATGACGTTCAAGTTAGCCGCGCTCTAATACAGTGGCTAGCAGCGTGTTCGAGAATTTCTTGTGTTGTAAGTTGTGGACAATTTGTGTTATCTGGTACATCGTGGTAGTCAGTAAGCGAAGGGCTACCTTCCATTCTCTCTCTTTGCAAAACAAAAGAGGTAAGTTTCCTAAGATACGTGTCCAACGTTACCCGTTGGTTTTCTATCTGAAACGTTGTTTAGCTGTAAGTTGCTCGCTATCCTAGCTGGGCATCAAGCTGGTGAGTGGTTTGCTAGAAAATTGATCGCTAGAAAACAGTAATAATTGTTGTCTCAGCTGAGTTATAGTCTTTATACAACTCCAGCTCAGTAAATCAGTGTGTGACTGTATGAAGTCAGTTTAAAACTCCAACTGAGTAATGACGATGTTTAACACAAGGCATTAGCTATCCGCTACAGCCATATCAGTGGATAGCAAGAATCGGCCATGTTATATCTGTTTCCTTTTCGGTTCTATTGTTTGGAAGTTAATTGGTGTGTATGTATATACGATTATTTAAACCATTCACTGTACAGCTATTGCTCATTTGCAACTTCCAATAGATCAGTTGGGATCTATACGATACGTGTCAGCTAACACATGTTGGCTAACATCTCTACTTCTATTGAAAGCGCGTCAGGCTTCTTAGCTAGCGAGTTAACAAATGCTCCACAAATCTCTGAAGTGGAAGATGGACAGCGAAATGAACATGCTAGCTTTCCGTACCAAATGACAGAGCTAGTGCTTACAAGGCCCATTTTGATGTAGGCCACAAAACAGCGAGTATGTCGACAAAATGATGATTTGCATTAAATGTGAGTAGTAAGTTAGTGCATGTTCTTTTGTGTCTGTTCCTGGTTATTTTTGAGAGTTGGCAAATCGACAGGTTGGTGTTGTCTGCCGTGACCGTATCTGTGCACGGCCTCATACTGAAATTTACCTATCAGGAATACATTTATGAATGGCGCACACCGCTGTGATTTCTAGTCTATTAGGATGTTGTATACAAGCGGACTTTCTAATTTCTGAAGTTGTGGATTAAATCTGCAACAAATGTTTGTGTGTAATGGTTCGCTACAAGTTTTCATTAAACAACATGAACTGCTACAGGAGGGATGGGCATATCGGTGGGGGATTTTCATCTCAAAGCAGTTAGGTTAAGAGGTGGCCTTTATTGACAGTAGGCTTAGTAAACCCCATTAGGCCATGTGGTACTGTGGTATTTAAAACGCTTTCAGCTCCAGGAATGATGAGAGGAAATGCAACATTAAGCCTAGTGAAGAACTTCTGAGGTTGGGCTCTGTGACTGCCCAATTGCAGTTTATTTTTAATATCTTAACGTGTTACATTACATTTAGCAGACACTTTCATCCAAAGTGACTTACAAAAGTGTTCCTGGGATCCAGTGTTCCTGGGATACCTCCTCTACTCCATTTATGCATAAATTCATGCATTACATTCATCCTTAAAAAGGATATGTTGGAACATACCATTATTTTCTAGGAACTCCCATATGTATGGGATTTATCAGTGGTCTTTGTACCTAGGTTGCCAGCAGTAAATAATGATAATGATGCCCTGCCTTTTTCCTTGCTTCCTCTTCCTCCTCACCATGTTACTGATTGCACTAAAGCCATACCTCCATCTTTTTCCCCCCCTCTTGTCTTCCAGAGCAGAGATGTATGATTTTATATTGCCCTTTGCTTTTATTTTTGTTAAGCACATTGAACTGCCTTTGTGTATGAAATGCACTATGCAAATAAACTTGACTTGACTTACCATGTTACTGGTTGCACCCTGAAGCCTTACATCCATGTTCCCCCCTCTCTTGTCTTCCAGAGCAGAGATGTATAACGGGATTGGCCTGACCACGCCACGTGGCAGTGGCACCAATGGCTACGTGCAGCGGAACCTGTCGAGCGTGCGCGCCAAGCGGCCGCGCGAGGACCGCGTGTCGGACGAGAAGGACCGCGAGCGGCTGGAGAGCCAGCTGAACCGGCAGCCCAACGCCGACATCCTGGAGCACCAGCGGAAGAGGCAGCTGGAGGTGAAGTGTGCTGAGCTGCAGGACATGATGGAGGACCAGGGGTAAGATGGAGATGATGATGATGATAATAAATAATAATAATAACTTGAATTTATATAGCGCCTTTCATGGAACCCAAGGTCGCTTTACAAAAGATAGATGGGGCTAAGGAAAAGGGGAGAGGAGAGGGGAGGAGGGAAGGGTTAAAGACCATAGGCCTCAGTAAAAAGGTGGGACTTGAGGTGAGACTCTTTTAGGGCACACATGAATGCCTGCTATATGCCTGGTATAGTCTGATGCTTCTTCAGGCCCTTGACCATCAGGGTTGTTTAATTTTTAATGAATGGCAGGACGGAAGTATAGTAAACAGAGGGGGTGTGTGTACAGCTCCATAGAGACTGTTTTATTGAAGTTAAAGACAGGCAATGTTTTGATCACATAGTGTCTGGGTGACTGAAGCATTGCCTGTCTTTAAGTTCAATAAAATGGATTTTGTGGAGCTAAAACAGTGTGTCGGAACACATCTGTCCTTCTGTCTGATATGTTTGTCAGTGTTAACTTGTTTGGATGTGCACAACCCCTTTCTCGTTTAGCATAGTAGTCTACTCAAATAATATCCTCCAGAGTGTGCATCATTGGATGGTGATGGTAATCATAAGAAATAAAGTAAATTAAAGAAAATCTTTTCGATCATGGGTTGAAGAGCTTGCAGATATTGTTTGGTCACTAGACCAAACATGCACTCCAAACAGAACCATTGAACATAGGCATTCTAGCACTCTAAAAATCAACAGGAAGAGCCAAATCTTAAAGTGCTTTAAGGTATTATATATTATACAACATGCGTTACACACATGGCCACAGCCTCTAACCTGTTAGCACTCTTCTCCCCTCAGCTACTCTGCCGAAGAGATAGAGGAGAAAGTCAACAGCTTCCGCATGATGCTGCAGGAGCAGCTGGAACCTGCGCCTGCCCCCACAGAGCGGCCCAAGTACGTTCACACCACCACACACTTCAATGTTGTTTGTTTTGATCTATATCAGACATCCACATCCTGTTGGTCATCCCCATGCCAAAGTATCCATCTTAAGTTGACTTGTCTGGTTTCTAATGATGCATTTTGTGTCTTTTTGTTGTTGTTTTGTTAAATGTACATCTAGTGTGACGGAGACACATGCTTTAGCCGCTGCCAACCAGCAGAAGAACGATCGGCTGAAGCAGGCGTTCGGCATCAGCTCCGACTACGTGGACGGCTCCTCGTTCCACCCCGACCGCAAGGAGCGAGAGAAGGAGAAGAGGGAGCAGGAGAGGCTGGAGAGGGAGAGGCTGCAGCAACAGAAATACCAGTAAGTGGGACTTTCCAGCCAGGTGGGATTCAGGTGGGGCAAGAGCTGGGTTTGACTCTGGGGCAGGGAAGTGACTTCAAGAGCACTATATGCTTAAATAAGAGCACCATATGTTTATATCAGCATATATAATTGTGGTTTATGTCTCTCACTCAATCACTTCATTTCTATTGAGTGCTGTTGAATATTGAAATTTGAGACCTTTCCACTCAAACAGGTGGGCTGTGTGTTTTGGCTCGGCTTTGCTCAGAGATAGATGACAAAAAAAGACTTGGCGCGTGACCAGTTTTGGATCAGGACAGATTTATTGTACACTGATCAATTAATAGAAATCAAATAAAACATAGTAAAGTTATACAGTAAGAGGGTGCAGGAACTCGTTGGTCCAGTATCAGAAAGCCACAAGTACAGCTGCTTGGCATGAGTAGCTGTCCAGGTGTCTCCTTCAGATCTGTGTAGGTGGAGCAAGACAATGGCAGCACCAATTATACCCAAAGGAAAATCACTAGACCAAACATGCACTCCAAACAGAATCAGTGAACATAGTCACTCTAGCACTCTAAAAATCATCAACAGGAAGAGCCTATTAGTTTTAATAGTGCAAATCAAACACACAAATCTTGCAGTGCTTTAAGGCATTTTATATTATACAACATACATTACAGACATGTCCACATATAACACGCATATAAAGTGTCCTCTTTCTGTCTGATATAGACTGATACAAGAAACAGAGGAGTCAGACTCCTCACCCGAACGCAAAGAAAGTCGCAAGAAAAAGAAAAAGAGAAACAAGCAAAGAGACAGGTGAGTGTGATGAAAATGGTGTGTGTGTGTGTGTGGGGGGGGGTGTCAGTGGGTTTGTGTGTGTGGGTTTGTGTGTGCCAGCGTGCATGCATGTGTGTGCTCTTATGCAACTGTGCATAAATGTGTGTGTGTGTGAGAGTGAGTGAGACCTTTGGAAGCTGTGGTCAAGTAAGGTGTGCATTGGGTTGGGTGCACTAAATCTGTTTTGTGTGTTGTGGAATGCATGTTGATTGGCCGACTGTGTATTGATTGACACCTGTCTTGCTTATGTCTGCTACTGTTACTGGCTTCAGCTCAGAGAGTCCCTCCCCCTCTCCCAAACGCGAGAAGAAGAAGGCTCAGAAGAAGAAGAAAAAGAAAAGGTTTCTTTTATTACCTTACCATTTTGACTGCAGTGAGCTTGTCAGCAAAACCCTTCTTGAGACAAACATTAATTATTTCAGGAACAGAGGCATGCAAGCTAGCTATTACCCTCTTGAAATTACAATTGTTCCTGTCACAGCTTTATACGAAGCTGCATTTTGAAACCATTACTAATAGTTAGTTTGGCATCTACAAAGCACACTGTTGTTTTACTTACCCAACCTCTTTATTTACCCCTAGGGCGGAGTCTGAAGAGGAAGACAGTAATAGGTAAGTTACCTGTGCAGAACATTACCTGTGCAGAACATTACCTGTGCGGTTAAATTAAATTGCCTGTGCTGTTTTGTAAAGTTGCTCATGTTGCATGGCTGTCTTTGTCATCCCCCTTCGTGTAGTTCTTCTGAAGATAAGGAAACGTCCAAAAAAAAGAGGAAGAGAAAGAAGAGCGGAAACGAGAGTCCCCCTCCTACCAAGAGCCAGAGACGCCAGAGTGCATCGTCCAGCCCTGCTCACAGGTAGGGCAGCTCTCTCACGTAGATATGTCCACTCAGTCATTACATTACATTACATTACACTTAGCAGACGTATTTATCCAAAGCGACTTACAAAAAAGAGGACATCAGCTGACAGAGGTGTAGAGGGACACGGTCACAGTCCCCTGCCTCAGTCACAGACAAGCAACACCCATGGGCTTGTATCTGTACCATTTTAATGATTTTTATGACTGTTTACCTTTTCAACATGAAGCATGAATATATATGAATATTCCGCAGGTAGTGCAGCTCTCAAAAATAGATGTGTCCGCTCAGTCACAGACAAGCAACACCCATGGTGCTTGTCAAAGGAAACATTTGTGAATGGCTTGTAGCTGTACCGCTTTAATGATTTTTATGACCGTGTACCTTTTCAACATGAAGCATGAATGTACATCAATATGATCTCATGTTGCCATCTGTCAGTAGGTTTTAGTTTGTAGGTGTAATCACAGGTGGAGACCTTTAGATAGAAAAAGTAAAAGTCTTGTCATAATTTGGTTCTACTGTGCACTCCTGTCAAGCGATTTAATTAATTGGGTCGTCTACTTGCCTTAAGAGTTGTGCTGATTTTAATCAGCTGGCTTTGTTAGCTCAACAAATACATGGCAGGGCTAGCTTTTAGTTTCTGCAGACGGACTTGTTCCCCTCTGCTTCCTATAGAATCCGCAACTACATGGTATTGGCTACACATACTTACTAGCTTAGTCCTCCTGTCAAGAATAATTTTCTTCATTGACTTGTGTAACGTCCTCCATCTTTGTTTCTGTGACCAGCCCCTCTCCTCCTCCACGGAAGGAGCGGCAGCAGAACCAGTCTGGCAAAAGGGTCGAGGAGGGCCACAAGGAGCCCTCTGACAGGGCGGGGAAGGGCCGCAATGAGGGGACACCCCCACGGAGAGTAGGGCGGGAGGTAGGGGCTCCGGTGTCTTGTCTAATGGTGTACAGTTGTGCTCATAAGTTTACATACCCTGGCAGAATTGATGATTTGTTAAACATTTTTCAGAGGGTCATTTGGGTAGTTTCTGTAGTAATAATTCAGTAGTACATACAGTAAATCCATTATTGTTAATCAGTCGTTAATCAGTTTATGATTAAATGATGTAGCACTTTTTGAAACATGCATTGAAAGTTCATATTGTGCACATCTGTTTGGTTGCTTTAACAATATTCCAGATTACATTTTTGTAAATTATCGTTTTTAATGAATGACATGGATATGTGTTGTGTTTGTTGTTGTCTCTCTCCCAGAAACCACCTAGACACCAGAGTTCCTCTGACGGAGAGAGGAGAGAGAAAGACCGAGAGGGGGACAAGGAAAAAGGAAAGGAGCAGAGGATGAGGCACGACTCCTCCCCCTCTCGCGACCGCGATGGAGCACGGCGTTCCAGGAGCGGAGAGCGATCCGGGAGGAGGCGCGAGAAGGAGCCGGAGAAGCCTCAGGAGAGGAAGAGACACGACTCCTCCTCTTCCTCCTCCTCCTCCTCCTCCGCTTCTCACTCTCCGTCTCCAAAGCGACAGGAGAAGAGTCGCGATGAGGAGCGCAGGAGGGAGGAGGAGGAGCGGAAGAAGAAAGACAAGCCCCAGAGGAGGCGCGAGGACTCCTCCACCACCCCAGAGAAGGGGGGAGAGCCCGCCAGGAGAGCACGGAGCAGAGAGAGAGAGCGAGGGAGCGGAAGAGAGAAGGAGCCGTCTCCCAAGGCTCCATCCGACAGGGAGCGTGAGAGGGAGAGGGAGAAGGAGAGGGAGGGTGGCAGGCAGAGAGATGCAGCCAGGGGGAGGGAGAAGGAGAGCTCCCCACCAGTCCGAGCACGAGAGGGCGAGCGAGAGAGGGACAGGGAGCGGGAGAGGAGGAGGGATCGCCACAGCGGCTCCCCCACCCCTCCGAGGCGCTCGCCTGTCGCAAACGGCAGACCGAGAGAGAGGGATCGGGAGGAGGAGAGGAGAAACGAGAGGGGCAGGGAGGAGGAGAGGAGAAACGAGAGGGGCAGGGAGAGGGAGGCCGCCATCCCTAAGGATCGAGACCGGGGGAGCGACAGAGAGAAAGACAGGGGGAGGGAGAAGGAGAAGGAAAGGGAGAGGGAGGACTCTCGCTCGGGGACGCGTAGGCCACAAGAGGGCTCTCCAGACAGGGCCAGGGGGCCAGCAGAGGCCAGGAGGGAGAGATCTCCGGACGACAGGAGCAGGAAGGGAAAAGAAGCCGCTGACAAGAAGCAAGAAAAGGTGAAAGAGAAGAGTCCAGCCAAGGAGGACAGGGCAAAACTCAAACAGAAACCAGCGAAGAAGAAGGCCAAAGACAGCAGTAGCAGCAGCAGTAGTAGCAGTAGCAGCAGCAGCAGTGACAGCAGCAGCAGTAGCAGCAGCAGTGATGACGACAGCGATAGCTCCTCCTCCTCCTCTTCCTCCTCCTCCTCATCCTCCGCCTCCTCCTCTGACGACAAGAAGAAGAAGAAGAAGGCAGCGGCGGCAGAGAAAGAGAAGGAGAAGAGGAGTAGCAGTGCTGCCTCAGCCCCAGCTCCCCCTCTACAGCCAGCCCAGAAGGAGAACGGGACCAGGGAGAGGGAGAAGGACCGTGGGAGGGAGCGAGAGAGGGAGAGGGAGCAGCAGCAACACGCACCGGCTCGTAAGGGCAGCTCCTCACCTCCCCCTCCCCCCCCTCCTCCGAGCCGCGACCAGAGGGGGGAGCAGCGGGACCGGCGGGGTAAGGAGCGCTACAGCCCCACGCAGGGGACCAGGGACGGCTCCTCCTCCTCCCCCCCGCCCCCCCGCGCCGCCGACAGGGGTGATGGGGGCAGGAGGCCTGGCCGGGACGGCCCGCAGGACCGATACGCTCCCACTGCCGCTGGTGGTGGGGCGGAGAACCACTCCAGGGACCGAGACAGGGGGAAGGAGAGGGAGAGAGAGAGGGCCAGGGAGCGGTTCTCCCCAGCCGAGGCGGACAGGCAGAGGGACAGAGGGAAGGAGAGGTACTCACCCTCCGACATGGACAGTGGTAGCCCCCCTCCACCTGGGGCTCAGCGGGGACGAGGGGAGAGGGAGGAACGTTATTCTCCCACCATGCCCACCAGAGACGCTGCCCAGGGCCAGAGCAGGGGGCGAGGAGAGGGCTCCGACAGGGAGCTCCACCGCCAGTCTGCTGGGCAGAGGGAGAGGGAGGGGGAGAGGGACCGGAGGAGGAGAGGAGGAGCATCTCCGGACTCCCCGCGGATAAGGGGGCGTGAGGAGGTGGCACGCACACCTCCCCGCCAGTACCAGGAGCCCCCCCGTGGTCGCTCCCCAAAGAGACTTTCCCCTGCTCGCTCACCACGCAGAGAACGCAGCAGAGACAGAGAGCGAGAGAGGGAAAGGGATAGAGAAAGGGAGAGGGAGCGGGAGCGAGACAGGGAGAGGCAGAGGGAACGCGAGCGAGAAAGGGGGAGAGATCGAGACAGAGAGGACAGAGACCGGGAACGGGATGCTGACCGGAGTAGAGACCGGCTAGCGGCCAGAAGAAGCAGTAGGTCCCGGAGCCCAAGGAGGCACAACAGCCCCCCCTTCAGGTGAGAGATGACGCCAACCGTGCCCTCTGTGATTTTTGCCACCTGAAAAAGTTTACTTGGGTAGTAAACATCCAACATAACATAAGTGCTTTTCACTAATGGGTATTAGTATGTTTACAAATAATTAAGAGGTTGTAAATCACCTTGACATTATGTCTCAAGCTTCAGAGATCATGTATATGGCACTCTCATGTCTTGATAAATATGTATACAAATATAACTACACTTACTGACTTTTTCCCCTCGAAGACTCACCCCTATTTTTTATTTTGCAATACTTTGGGCTACATTTAAGCCTGTAACAAGCACAACAGAACACAAATTATTTTTGGGGTACTATATTAGGAATGCTAATGTTCTTATTCAGTAAAATGACTGTATACACTATACAGGTTACAAGGCTCTAGATGCTTCCAGTCTGCCTGGACACTAATTTTTGTTAATTATTGATGAAGTTAAGTTTGTATTTTGAAATGTACGTCCCTTTTTCAGGTCTCGTCGCTCTCCATCTCCCCGATTCCGGCGCAGAAGCAGCCGGTCACTGTCCAGAGAGCGGGAGCAGGAGAGAAATCGGGAGAGGGAGCGGGAGCAAGAAAGGAATCGGGAGAGAGAAAGAGAACAGGAAAGGAATCGAGAGAGGGAGCGAGAGCAGGAGCGAGAGAAGAGGGGACGCCCCCAGGCCAAAGCCCCCTCCCCACCCAGTCGCTCAGGATCTTCCTCCTCCTCTTCCTCCTCCTCCTCATCGTCCTCCTCGGACTCTGACTCCTCAGCCTCCGACGCTGAGGCAGGGAAGGCCGGAAGGGAGCAAAGCCGAAAAGCAGACTCTGAGAAGGAGGCAGGGATGAGGAGTGAGAGGGAGAAGGAGAGGGAGAAGGAGAGGGAGCAGGACAGACAGACTGCAGAGAGGAGGATGTCTCCTGAGAGGAGGAGGTCTCCTGAGAGAAGGAGATCTGCTGAGAAGAGGAGGTCTGGGTCTCGGGAGAGACGCCCTCCTTCCAGCCAATCAGAGCACAGGCCACAAGGTAGGGAGGTGCCCTCTCCAGCCCGGCCCTCGGCAGAGACCAGGGATTCGTCGAGAGGCGGCGGCAGGAGCCAATCAGCTTCTCGATCCCCCCATCAGGCAGCCAATCAAAACACAGCGAAGAGTCCCATGAACGGCCAGGCCGATGTAGCGGAGAAGCTGAAGAAAAGCTGGCAGGGAAGCTCCAGTTCTTCGTCTTCGTCGTCATCGTCATCTTCATCTTCGTCGTCATCCTCTTCAGACAGCTCTGACGCAGAGGCTGAGCAAGGGAAAAGGTAGGAAGCTTTGGCTTTAAGGTTCAGTAATTGTCTTTTTTTTTTCTTTGTGGACAGATCTAAGTATTTGTTATTCTTTTTCTTATTTTAGTAGCAATGCTGCTGAGCCACGCAAAAAGAGGTCGCCTTCATCATCGGCCAGCGAGAAGGGGGGTAAAAACAGGTAAGTTAGTTTTGGTAAAGCCTGGTGTGTGTGTGTGTGTGTGTGTGTGTGTGTGTGTGTGTGTGTGTGTGTGTGTGTGTGTGTGTAACAGCTGTAAGACAGTCCCACTGTTTGTGGAATGGTATGCATGATGCCATATCCACTCTGAACAGCCTCCATGTTAAGAACCATCCTCCTATTTCTTATCTGATGGACCCCTTAACAGAACCTTCCTTTTGTGTAAAGGTTTAAGTAACCTGTCAGGTTTAAGTAACCTGTCCTACAGATCACCTGTGCAGTCTTTTGTGTGTCCTAGATTTGTTACCTTCCCATCTTGGTTAAATCCATCTAATGAAGTGTGGTTCATACCTGTTGTTTTTTTTTCAGCCCGTCTCGACGTGAAAGAGTGCCAGCTGATTCGCTGCGAGACTCCCGCTCACTCAGCTATTCTCCTCCAATGAGAATGCGTCGTGGTGCCCCTTCCCCGCCCCCAAAGAGGTCAGAAGCTCTTTCACCTGTTGTAATTCTTTTTACCTTTAAAACACTCACAGTACAACAGTAAAAGTACACTTGGGCCTTGTTCAGACTGCTAGCCCAAATCCGATTTTTGGCATATCCAGATTGTATCTAGCTTGAATTTCAGGTGGTCTGAACAGCAGAAAACCACATGAAATGTGACACCCCCTCCCAGATCTGATTCAAGCCACATACAGAGGTGGTTTCAATTGTGATTCCAATCAGATTTGTCTCGATCTGAACAGTTTAACTGAACAGTCACTTGAATAGGATTTCAGTCTGCCCCTTTTGTCATTTGCACTGCGACAAACAACTACAAAAATACAATTCTGAGTGACGGAAGTGATTGATTTAGCTTGTACAAGGGCTACCAGCAAACCTGAAGCTGATATTTCTGGCGCTTTCTCACAGATTTGAAAGCATTTGCGCCATTGCTACGCATAATAATTTCATAGATATCCAAAAATTAATCCTCTGTCCTCCATGACTGCTTGTTTGTGCAAGTTTCTACCTGATCAATCCAGGTGTGTATAATTCATCACATCTGAGCACTGCACAATTGCAAACATCAGATGTGATCACTTGCAGTGTGCAATGACAGTAGTCAGTCACCAAGATCAGACTTTGATCGGATATGCCAAAAAGTGATTAAATTTGACTGAACACACCCTAACAGACCCATTCTAATTTTTTCCCCATCCTCTCTTCTCTCAGGAGTGGAAGCAGGCGGTCCAGGAGTAGATCCCCCAGCAGCAAGAGGAGAAGATGAGCCCCCTCACCACCACGTCTACCCCCCCCCCCCCCCCCCCCCTTAATGCTGTCCTGTTTCATATTTTTGAAATCTCTCTTGATGTACTAAACTGGACTGTGCCGCCTAGCCATTGTAGAGTTGGGAGTGGGTGGCCGAATAAAAAGACATGAGGAATTTTCCCAGGTGATTGTGATGGTTCAAATCACTTTTGTATTATGAAACCTGCAACAATTGCAAGACAGACACAAAATGGAAGCAACGGAAGTGTGGGTCCACGGTCCACACACAGTCTGGACACACATATACATACACATACACACACAGGAACACACACATTTTTTTTTTCTGTGACCGTTCATTGTTATGAATGTAGGTATGATTTCTGTAACTTGGCTTTCTCCAAATGGACAATGTACCCAAGACTGTGAGTAGACCTTACAAAACCTTTCTGTTCTCTTTGTGCAAAGTAATGATTTAAGTAATAAAGACTCTTGTCTCTTATATGTTTGTTTTACTTGCAATTTGATTGTAACCTCTTAGTCTTTATGTACAAAGCTGTACATTGTGGGATCTGTGATAGTCTGGGGTCAGGTATAGCTACACTGCTCAGATTAAAAAAAATGTACCACCTGGCTATCCCCATAATCCTGCAATGTGGATTTATTTGTGCAGTTCGTCAGCACTGGTGTCAAAAAAATAAAATAAAATACTTGCAACATTTGTGTAATTGTCAAGGCATGAGTGGGACATTTCTTCAAATTGCATATTCTACAGTTTCATATATACCAGTAAAGGTTTTGTATTCCTTCAGAGGTAGAAGGCTACTCTTTGTAGACTGGATTGTGTATGCTCTTATGGTTTACATCCATTAAAACCGAATAGCTCCTTTTCAGGTTATTTTGATGTGAAAAAAAAACATATTAACCAAAGCATTTTAAAATATACTACGCAAGAGAAAGACATTGGAAACCCCAAAGTGTTCAATGGTATTTACACATAGATGCATCAGAATAGAGGAAGATCTACAGGCTGGCTGCTCCCAAGAAAAGCTCCCTGCTGCTCACAATAACAATTCCCATGATTCAAAGCAGCTACTTACTTCCGTGTTCGTAAAATTCGTGCGACAACGTTTGAATGCTCTACGAACGCAGCAGCTGGCTGGTGGTAGCACAATAAACACGAGTACCCATAGAAGAAAAAAGTATTTATAGTGTACCAAAACAAAGAAGCAGTATATTTGCAGCTATGGGGCCTATTGAGGTACACTTTGCTTTTAAAATATCTACAGACTTTCGATGTATTCTGTGCGAGGGTTGTAGTGTTTTACTCTCTCCCAAAAGATGAAATGGACGAGTCTTTTAACTTTAAAGCTACATTATTTGTTTTACACAGTTTGTCGTTAAGATTTCAGTATTAAATGTAAAAAGTGTGGTGCTCTTGGCCTGCTAAATGTGTTGGCCAAGTGTGGTTGCATTTGTGCGACGAAATCGGTTGTCTATGAGCTTTGTACCTTAATGTTACCATTCCAACATCTTTGGTTCGTAGCTTCTGCACATGTCGGTATTCTCCCAGAGGTTCTCGCCCTGTGGACGATTCTTGGCAGCTGGAAACAACTATGGAGAAATTGCATTGTTCAGGTACCTTGGTTATTCTAAAACTTAAGTTCATCTGCTTTTCTATGATCATACTGTGCATGGAGTAGATGTCGTCCATGCAGTTGTAGGGTCTGTTCTGTTGCGGTCACCTCAGCTGTCCGATGAGGTCTTGGTAAAACCTTGCAATCCTGATTTTTCTTTCAGTCTGACAGCAGCCCTCAGTCCCGAGGCAACAAACCTCAGTCAGAAGCCAGTCCTCACTTTCACAGGTGTGTCTCTACTTCACCATAGTAACACTCATCTGCATATAGATGCTGAATGTCAGTCTTCTGTGTATTTCTAGCATATTTCTAGAATATTATTATTATCACATCACTTCATTCTCCTGGTCCTGTGGCCTTGTGTTTGACCCAGCTCACGAGGGTCCAGTGTTTTCCCTGCTCTCTACGGATAGCCAGCTCCTGAGCGCAGGGAACGGCGAAATCAGTTGCTGGAACTGGTCGGACCTCATCAAAAGGGTAGGCTTGAACTTGGATTGTTTTTTTTAAACAATCTTGACAGAGCAGGACAAAGTATTTTTATTTCGATATAGTTGCTGGTGTTTATAACATCAAGAAATGTTTTGCAGGTCTCACATTTGCACACATCTTAGTAGTTTGTGTAAGTAAGAAACAAGAACACACATTAACACCCTCCTTGTTGAGTGCCATGGCCAGTGCCAGTGTGCCTGGAGTAGAATTTTATCTCTTACTCTTAAGTTTTATTGGTATGAGAAGACAACAGTGTTGACAAAGCAGTGCAGTCAAAAGTAACAAAAAAGCCCAAAAAAAATCAACATTACATAAAAACAATAATACTTTAGTATTTAGTATTTCTTTTTCTTTTTTTCCTTCCATTAAATTAAGGGAGACTGAGCCATATCTTGCTGCTGCTCATATTTGCCCTTCTCTTCGCTGAACGTATTGAATATGGCATGGAAGTCATTTTATCATGGTTAATTTGGGGTAGAATTTTGAATTGTTTTATTTCTATCATAATGCAACAGGAGACGGTTCTGTATGCAGGAAAAAGTATAGCCATTTGTTTGTGGCTACCCTTTTCAGAATGTGTGGTCAGATCCTAAACTCTTTAAGTCTGTGGCATGTTTTGCGTTTTTTTTTTTTTTTTTTTTGTAGTTTCTTACTTTACTTAAACAGGTAGTATAGTTTTAATAAGAGTGAAATTGTAAATTTTGCAGGGTTGTTCATTGGTAGTATACTTTTGTAAGTAGAGTGTTTCTCTCTTTTTTTCTCCTTCCTTGGCTGTTCAATGCCCCCCTTCGTCCAGTACCATAGCATACAGCAAGTGATTCTATTACATTGAGTATGAGGGTTTTTTAGGTAGAATACATAATAAGGAAATATATGTTTGATTCATTTTGTATCCATGTTTATTAATAAGGTTGTGGAGAGTGTGTTTGTTTTGGTTTTCTTTCTACCAAACACCATAGTTTTCCCAGATGGCTGCTGATTCTTATACCTATGTAGTAGCTGGGGTTCAATGTGTTTCCTTCTTCTGAATATTGGTGTGATTACCTTGGCTTCAGTTGTTGTGATTGTGTCCTATGCTTAAGATGATTCTAAATAATTTAGGTATAACTTCCAAAACACATACCACAGATATTTTTCTGGAATATCAAGCTGGTTTTGATCAGTCTGTATTTTTTTTTCTTCTCTCTCTCTCTGTAGAACCCAAAAGCTATTTGGACAAGAAGGCCTAACTACAAGTAAGACGATGCTTAAGGTCGTTTTGTAGAAGGTCGTGTACTGGGTTTGCTCTTCTATAAATAGCTTGCTGGGATATTTTTAGATTATTTAATGAAGAGTTGACTATTTCGGGCACATGGTGTTTTCAATATAATGTTTCTCTCCTTTTGCGATGATGGGAGTTACTGATGCTTTCTTTCTTTCCAGGTCAAGTTTAGAAATTCCTGAAATCAATGCTATGGCCCTCAGTCCTAAGGTGAGTTCAGAAATCTGCAGCCTACCATGTGCATGCGTTACAGTTCATTTCATTTAGCACTTTGGCTTACAAGTCAGGAGCAGCACTTAAGCTACAGTGATGTTGGAGGTCTAGGAGCGAGTTTTGTACATAGCTCTAAAAAGTTACATAAGTGCGACAACAGCAAATGGAGAACTGTGTAGTAGAAGTCACCGGTTATGATGTTAAGTGGCTCTTATCATACAAGTTAGTGTGGTTCAATTTGAGCTCTGCCAGCTTCTCACTCTCAAGATTCTTATTTATTCAGGTCATGGTAGTCAAAAGAGCCATGTTGTATGCAACTGGGCTTCTTTTTTGGAGCTTGAAATGGTTAGTGATGTCCCACATCAAACACAACACACAAGTTATCTCTCTCTGAAATGAAAAGTGCAACATTTGACCAAGTTGATACGAAGGTGACACCCCCCACGCTTCTTGGAGAACTATAAATGCTTTGTGTGGAGATGTATTGCTGTAACTTGGACTTGTACATGAGAGAAGTCTTTGGTGGTCCTCCCACTACAGTATGCAGCCAAGATGGCAACCATTGAGTGTAAGAAGCATCCAACATTCCACCTTTTGTACGATCCACTTAAAGTAGTGCGGCTTAAAGAAAACAGCGTGTTCTGTCTCACTTGTGTCTGTCCCATTCTCAGTTTCTCTCCTCTTTCACCTCTCTTTCTCTCTTTCCCTCCATCCCCCTGACTTTTCTCGTCTCGTTTTCCAGGACAACAGCTTGATTGTTGGGGGAGGAGACAACAACATTTACATCATGGACCTAGAGAGTGGTGTCTTTAAGGTCTGAATACAAGTCTCTCATTCCCATTCTTATAATTACTACTATAAGAAGAATTAAATATAATATTATTATTACTATTATTGTTATTTATAATCAAAATAATAATAATGAGAAGAAGAAATAATAATAAAAGTAATAGAATTTTGATGTATTTTGATACGTCTACTGTCTATGCATTGCAACCCATTTTAAGCCCCTGTCTCCCTCTGCCCCGTCCCCTGTTCAGTCGGCCTTGCAAGGCCACAGTGACTACATCCACTGCCTGACGGTGAGGGAGAGGGAAGGGGAGATCCTGTCTGGAGGAGAGGATGGTGCGGTGCGGATATGGGGTAATTTAGCAGCTTTTATTACTAGTTAGTTAACACGCATCACAGGTCTTTCTGTGTTATAGTGCTAGGCAATGAATCAAACAATAATCGAAAATCACATTGGTAACAGTTAATTGTCATATACAGTATGTCACAAAAGTGAGTACACCCCTCACATTTTTTGTACATTTTTTTAAATATATCTTTCCATGTGAGAAGTCTGAAGATATAACACTTTGATACAATGTAAAGTAGGTGTAAGCTGTACACTGCCTACTTTACATTGTAAAAGTGTTATATCTTTGGACTTCTCCCATGGAAAGATATAATAAAAAAGTACAAAAATGTTAGGGGTGTACTCACTTTTGTGACATACTGTACATGCCCTTTTCAATTAATCATTGCAGTTTTTGTTAATTTGTTAACCTTTCTTTGGCTTTTGTACTTCCCACCATGTATGCTTCTGCACTTTCCCTTGAATTAGACAAAGATGCCATGGCTTGAATACTTGAGCATACTTTACCGTACAAGCCTAGTCAGTAAATTCTAAATGTGCGAACAAAAAGAAACTAGATTGAAATAATGGTTTAAAAGTCATTGAGGTAAAACGTTCAATTAATCGGGAGTTTTATTTGCGGTCATAATCACCCAGCCGTTGCGTCTTATATTATCTTAGCTCAGAAGTGCTCAGACATCACTAATCAACACCACCTTCTTTCAGACTCCAGGACGGCACAGCCAGTACACTGCATCGATGTTTACAAATACCAGGTACGGTTGCCTACTTGTCTGATGGTAGTGTGGTAAAAGAGATTGGCTTTGGCTTTTAAATTGTTTATAAGCTCGGTCCAAGATTAACCACAGACGACTGCTTGCTGTTGCTCATGTTGTGTCATGGTAACAATGCCTGAGAAACAGAAACATAAACATGAACGCCACCCAGGATAAAAGAGACAAACTGTTGTGTGCTCCCCTTCCCATCTTGGCCTGTGTGTTATGGCAGGAATGTGCCCGCCCCCAGCTTGGCAGATGGATCAGCTGCCTGACCACAGACTCCGACTGGCTGGTGAGTAGGGGGGGGTTGGGGATGAGGGGGGGATGGGTAGAAGGGGTGGGGGGTTTGTGTACTGTGTTCATGACAAACAGGCTCTGTTCATGGCATGAGGGATGGGGGAGATGAGAAAAGGGGAAAAGAGAGAAAGGGGTCTGTGTGGACGAGCTATCAAGCAGACAGACAAGCAATCAAGACGAGGAGATTGCACCTTAACTTGCATGTTCTTGTTTAAGATGTTTAAGATGCATTTATCTGCTCTCTGGATTTTTGCCATTCCTGTACATGATGAGGGCTCATGGTGCAATGGTGATAAGTGTACAGACTCTTTGCTGAAACCATACCCCCCCTCTGTTTTTGTTGTAATATGTGTTCACCCTCTTAAAATCTCTTTCTCCCTCTCTTTCTCTTTCTCTCTCTCTTTCTTCAGCTTTGTGGAGGAGGCCCATCTCTCTCTCTCTGGCACCTGCGGTCTATGTCTCCCACTTCAGTCTTTCCCATTGCCGGTTGCCAGCGTCAGGCGATGTTTTACCAGGACCTGGTGAGGATTTATTGCCATAATATTTCAAAGCAGCAAAAAGCATACAGCACAATGCAACCCCTTACTCTACTGCATGCATTCATTCAGAGGACAAATATTGTTCTATCATCCATATGTTTGGGGCCTGGATGTCATCCTTGTGTTCTCTTGTTTTAGATCTTATCAGCTGGAGAAGGCCCCTATCTTTACCACTCTCTGTTGGGAGGCAAAGTCAAAGCTCAGATCCCCTGCACGTCCCCATCTCTGAACACACTGGCCCTGAATGTTCACCCGTCGGAGCCCCGGGTGAGTGTAGATGTCCGCCAGTGTAAACATCAGACTGATCAGATTCTATTGTGTTTTCTCAATGACCTGAAATATTATATGTCGTTACAGGTTATGACGCTAGGTGGCAGCAGCGACCATATTGATGTTTTCACCAACTTGTCCTACAGAGCCTTTTCCCTGTGTTTTTAAGAATCATAAAGGACTTAACATCTTAATTGCTCCTCATAGATGTTACTATCGACTTGTGAAATTGAGTGTTGTGACCTATTTTTTGAATATGTAATAAAATACATCCATTTTCAGATTCATGTGTGTGATTGTACATCAGCATTGCATATTATGACTATAGATAAAGTTTGTAATCAGGTTCTTGGAGTAGGAGTATGCATTTATACTGCACCTATACTATATGCAAAAAATACTGAATTAAGGGTAAAACTAATCAACTCAGATAAGACAGACTGAAGTTAGGTTCCACCATATATAAGTAAGCCAAAGAAGAAGGGCAATGCCATAAATGTTTAAATCAAAACTACCACAAGGTGGAAAAAACAGTTATGGAGTTCCATGAAATCTGCACCAGAAGAGGGGCTGGGAGAACGGGAGGGGTTGACAACCCATGAGGATGATAGTGACTCAACACTCAGGTGCGGCGGCCCGAGGCGGTGCCCGGTGTGTCTTGTGGTCATTCCAAGACTGCGCACTTTCCTGAGTCTTGATCCCAGCAGCCCTGTCAATCCAAGTGGACAATCTCTTTATGGTGGATAGGAGAACACTACCAGCGAGCTGACAACTTGGAACAACGGTGTATTCCGGTAGGTATCACGTAGTACAGAATTGTTGTTACAGTGTGTGTTGTGATTCAGCATTCTTTCCTGTCTATGGATTGTTCGGTACGTTCGGTCATACTGACTTACTGGCAAGGCTACTTAACCGATTTACTGGTCCTGCTACCAAGATAAGTAGGCTAAACCGACCACTGCCGCTGAAATGCAAAAGTGTCAAGACCGTTGTAACGACATACAAAAGCCAAACAAAGATCAACGTTAGCTATAGCAGCCAAAGTTTCGATAACACCTCTAGCGCCTGATGGACTTCGATGCTTGCCCAGGCTACTTGAAAATCAAAACACCAGCGTAGCTCGCACTGGCTAGCACTTCTTTGGCGTAGTGTGAGCACTTTAATGATACTATCAATGACTTTATGGTGGGCTGATATCACAATTTGTTTCTTGAGGTTTAGACTATAACTACTAGGCCGCTGCCAACGACACTAATTTTAACCCACTCATTTTTGAAACAAGTAGCCTACTTGCGGTGGTTGTTCACCCTACAAGTGTTACTTTAATTACAAAACATGTTCAGCTGTACGGCCCGAATTTGCATTATGGTAAATCTTTGGTTTCACTTCCATTTATTTTTGTGGAGAAATCGGGCGTAGCTGACAACGGCCACGTTTTTTGAGACTTCCCCCTGCAAGTTGGGCAGCACCAATGTTTCTAACATGGGGTATTGTTTTCCGTTGTGTCTTGGAGGTGCTCTGCTGATTGACAGGAAATAACGACAGTTTTCTAATCATCTTATGTGGTTCGTATCCAACTTTTGCTTTAAGAATGAAGCGCCTCATTTGATTTTTATTGTGTCTGGCTACTGTGTACTCAAGCGGCAGTGTAGGTTAATGGCAGTTGTTGTATTGCTCACCTATATTGCTGCTTGTGCGTTCAGTCGGTAAATGCGCTAGGTGTGGTCCGTCTGGCTTCAGCTATATTTAATGATTGAAGGAAGGGAGAGGGTGCACGCAGCGCGCCCAGCGATGGAAAAGTTAAATTTAGTAGCGCAGCTGTTGTTCCGGGGAACAGTCCACACTGGCACCGAGGACGGCAGAAATCACTAAGCATTATTTAAAAATGGGGATGCCACCACGTTCAGAATGGAATTCCGGATAGTTAAACTGTATCATTCCTTAATCTGCTCCAAATTGACGTCGTTAACCTACTATTGTACACTTGTCTTCCCAGCAGATTTGACTTGGACAAGGTCGGCAGCCTAACTGTTCACCCTTACATGAAGGACACAGAGACGAGGACTGGAGCCCGTAGAACAGCTGAGCACCATTTGACAACATGAAGAGGATGTCGCTGTTTTGACTTGAGCCCCTGCTTCCCCATGCCAGAGATGGCAAGATGAGATTTGGTTTGTGAGAGACAAAAAGGTAGTAAGACTGGCAGCATTGTTTACAGACATGTTGTTCAACGCAGTCCTTGGAGGAACACACTGAGCAGCCTGCCCTGCAAACATAGGTGAATACACAGAAGGTCTTACTGATGCCCTGCTGCTTGGTGACCTCAGTTCATCTCATTCTTCATACCTGACTCAGCTGCTGCCCGAAAATCCTGTGTTTGTGCTAGTGGCAAGACAGCACCCGGATGGTAAATGTGAAAACCCAATTTAGGATCACCAGCTCTCTGGAATACTTCAAGTTTGTGCAAGCTGAAACATGCCGGCGTAATTTTGGATTCTTGTACTAATGTGGGAAAGAACTGCGGTTCAAGGCTTCAGTGTTACCTGCAGACTGCTTGGAGATGCTTGGAGATCTGAGTTGACTTAAAAGGAAAACGAAACAAAAAAAAAAAAAACACGACTCATTTGTCGGGTCACTTGTCACTGGATGGGGGCTTAAACTGGAATCCTACAGAAGCTGATGTTCTGGCTCTGGCAGAGATGAGTTCTGATGGACCAGCTCGTCCATCACATTGAGGTCACAGGGGAAAGGACACAAAGTCAAGGGGAGCTTGGCGGGGGTTGCTAAGTAGCGTTTTTACAGGAAAGGACAGCTCTGTACTATGGCTGGGAAGGACTATCATCATCTCTTTAAGCTGCTCATCATTGGAGACTCCAGTTAGTATTTTTTTTTATCGTTTCTTGATTATTGATCTTTTGTGTTTTTATGTCTGTATACAAATTGGTGTTTACTCTGGTCCTCTGAGCCCAGGACAACATATCCACTTCGAATACTGAACCATTATTGTAGTTAAATACACATTATTAGTGTTAATACAGTATTAAGATTTGTGGTCTTCAAATACAGAATGTCCAAGGCCATTTGTTGGTGGCATTGTATTTGTACAATATTAAGATTTGTGGTCTTCTAATACAGGATGTGCAAGGCCATTTGTTGGTGGTATTGTATTTATACAATATTAAGATTTGTGGTCTTCCAATACAGGATGTGCAGGGCCATTTGTTTAAGTGTTTGTTTGCCTCTGTAACATTAACCTCTACTGTTAGTTTCAAGAAGCTGGCCCCATCATTTCCGTTATGGATAGTCACTTCCGTTATGAGTAGCTAGTCACTTTGATCCTACGTCTGTCAAAACTGGACCCTTTTTGCGTAACAAGTCGAACTGGAAACTCAGTCATGCAAAGAGGAAGTCGCTTTTAAGGGGCTGCTGTAAGGCCGGTGATCCCATTTTCTCCACTTTAGCAGTTCCATTTCCTGGCCCAAAACAGGCAGGAGCCATTTTCTGTTATGTTGTGCTGAAAAGGTGAGAAGACCTGGCTCACGCTTCTGTTTCACAGGATCTAGGCTATAGGTTGACCAAGTGTGTTTTTTTTCTGGAAGTCAGTGCAGTAAGTAGGCTTGTAAAAGCAATGTAGTCGTTATTGACATTTAGGGTAGGGTTTCTTCTTGGGTAACTCAAAACAGAATACGACTGCATGTTGTGTCAAACATCATGTATTCCTGGGTCATGTCACTGTTTGTCAGGTTCCATTCGGGCTTGTTACTCTGTTTGCCCTCTCTCTCCTTCCTTTTTGCCAGTCTGGTTAGACTACTTATGACTTTCGCTTTGTGGCATGGATGAATGTACTGTAGATATCAGCCCGTACTCAAAGTGAAAGAAGACACATTGCCAAATTTTTCTTACATCATATACATTTCTTTTGGTCACAGATGTGGGGAAGAGCAGTCTGCTTTTGCGGTTTGCTGACAACTCCTTCTCGGGTAAGGAAACTCTCTCTCTCCGAGTGTGTTTGAGCAATAGAGATGACTGTTGGTTATGGGAGTGTGCAGTGACTGGTGACTGTACAGGGTGTGGTTATAAAAGTTCTTGGATAGAAAGCCCAACTTCCCCTGCAACAACAAAAATGATTAGTTTGGTCTGCTTCAGAGACTCTTTATGTGGATATTCATTATCTGCTGGTACTATGAATACTGTGAACCCAGTAGACACTAAACCCCACACGAAAAACATCTAGAGCTGCTAAGGGAAATCGCAAGTTAATATTTTTCAGCAGTATAGTGTATGTAGGCTAGAGGCTTAGTCAGCATTGAAGACATCCTACTGCAGGAAAGAAGTGGTGTCATCAAAATTAGCTGGAAACAAAAATAGTGGAAAAAACAGAGGAGAGGATTTTTACTTTGTCCTGTGATAGATCATGCTGTTGTTGAGGTTACATTACATTACACTTAGCAGATGCTTTTATCCAAAGCAACTTACAAAAAGGAAGACATAAGCTAATAGAGGTATAGAGGAACACAGAGTAAGCAAACTACCTCCATACATACAAGGAGATGCATGTGCCTAAGCAAGTTTCCCAGAGCAGGGACACTACAGACACACATACTTCCTACACAGGTAGAATTATACAAGCATGAGGCACCTAGGGAGAGAGTTGGTTTAGTATGTTAAAGGTAGATCAGGCTTCCGTTGAGGCTAAAAGATTTAGATGTCTGCTATTGGAATGATGCTGAACAAGCTTGGGCCTGTATTGTGTTACATGCTGGTCTGAGTCTCAGCATAGACTGTAATAATGTTAATTTGTTTAATTAGTGGCCCACTGTTTACTCCCAATAAACTCAGTTTTATCGTTAATACCCTAAAGGGACATTCGGCAACATAAAAACAAGGTTTTCCAACAGCACACAAGTCGACATGTCCACTATGCTGTAACATGAGACAGAATGCAGCAGTTTTTGTTAGAATAGAATAGAATAGAATAGAATAGAATAGAATAGAATATGTCTTTATTGACATTGTCACAAGTACAACAAAATTGTTGTCAGATTGATAAATCCTAGCAGGAACACTGGGCATGGTTTACTGCACAGGTTACCTTGTCCATGATGGCAGCAGCAGCGTGCTGTGTTGTTGCTAGGGAAGGTGCGGTGTAGCTGAGACTACAGCTGGAGCCGGATGGCGTGATACGTCATGTCTGGAGGCATTGTGATTACACCTGCTCATTAGGGGCAGGGAGCTGGTGCAGTAAAATGATACAGATATCAACCTCAATTATGTATATTAGGCACACTGATTATACCTATTATCAGCTTATTATCAGAGCTGCAGTTACTCTTGTATTGTTGTATTAAACATAAATCACTTGACCGAGACCTGTAAACTCTTAAAAATGTGTAAATATAGATCATTTTGGGTTGTATGTAGTAGAAGATATTAAGGTTTCTTATCCACACATACAAAGTAGCATCATCTTCATCATGTCATTGTACGAAAAATGAATTATGAGCCAGATTTGTTGAAGAAGACATTTAAAAAAAAAATCATATGCTGGTCTTTGTGTTGCTTCTTGCAGGCAGCTACATTACTACAATTGGAGTGGACTTTAAGATCCGCACTGTAGAAATTGATGGGGAGCGAGTCAAGCTACAGATCTGGGATACAGCTGGACAAGAGCGATTTCGGACCATCACCTCCACGTAATCAATCAATCAATCAATCAATCAATCCATCAATCAATCAAATAATAGCCAAGCTGTAGTTCATTGGTAAAGAATAGAGGTGCTGACAGATACTGTTTTAATGTAATGTTAATAATAATAAATAAATACAGGAATAACAACAGGCTAATGCACATTTGTATGGTTGCAGCTTATCCCTAGCTTTGTTTAGGCAGTTAAGTATAGTGTTTAAGTATAAGTTCTGTAAACCTCTCCCAGGATGTGTACATATGGGTGTGTTCGTGCCACTAATGCTTCCATCCTGTTCCTTTTTTCCTGTTGTCTCTGTCATTCTCTTTCCCTCCGTCCCTCTCTCAATCTCTCCCTCTCTCTCCCCCTCTCCCTCTCTTTCGTTCTTTTCCTCTTGCAGGTATTACAGAAACACTCATGGTGTCATTATTGTGTATGATGTAACAAACCCAGAGTCATTCGTAAATGTCAAGAGATGGCTAAACGAGATCTCGCAAAACTGCGATAACGTTTGTAAGATCTTGGGTGAGTGTCTGTGTAACGTTTGTAAGATCTTGGGTGAGTGTCTGTGCTGTGTAAACTTTATATAATGTTCACGTACAGTTACTGTCCCCACCCTCCCCCATCCCCCATCCTCAGGCCACAGCGCTTTCTAAATGCCATGTGAGCTGCGTTGTGGCTGGCAGCCAGGCAGGGTGTCATGTTATACTAGTAGTAGATAGTTCTTTGTTCTGAATTGGTCCCCATGGTGTACACACTGCGAGGCATGCATGATTGTCGTTTTAAGGAACAGTATACTTATGTGTTGAGATGTACTGCTTTCCATGCTGTGTCACCGGCACCATGCTTCCTCATTCCGTTCATGGCTGTGGTGGAAATGTGGCCTTGGGTTTTTGTGACATTCTAGTCATTGACTTCATGCTTCAAGGGAGTACATTACTGCAGGGCATAAGCAAAGTGAAACTAAAGTATGTAACTACAGGTGTACAGGAGCCATACACCAAACTCTGTTCTGGCTGTGTTTCTACATCGTACCACAAGGATTTAAATTAAAGTTATCTTGTGTGTAAGACTTACTTATATCTAGTGGTGAGGTTGTATGTTTCAATAAGAAATGCAAAAGCTGTATTTTCCTAGTGTTGTCTTTTGTTGGTGCCTATAGTCTCAAAATAGTAGCACAATATGGCAGCCACCATTGAGCTCACCAACTCTATATAATATAAGCTTCTATATCGTTAGCTTGATAGCATAATTGCCTAAGTCATTTTTTTGTGTTTTTGGAAAACAAGAAAAAACACATTTTCTAAAAATCACATGCATATTTTTTATTGATATTTTCACAGAACATTCATGTAGATGTGAGAAAAAGTTTGGAAAAAGAACAAAACCGAACATTTTTTTTATCAAATAAAAGTGACTTAGGCAGTTTTGATGTATGCAAAATGGCTGAGAAGATGTAATGTTTATTTTATATTCTCAGAAAAACTGCCTAAGTCATAGGCATAATCTGCCTAAGTCAAATTGATTGTATAAAAACTGCCTAAGTCCAATGGAAAAACTGCCTAAGTCATAGGCATAATCTGCCTAAGTCAAATTGATTGTATAAAAACTGCCTAAGTCCAATGGGAAAACTGCCTAAGTCAAATGAATGACTTAGGCAGCTATGTTTTTTTTACTTTTATGAGTGTTGTGATTGGCCAATGACATAGGCAGACAGACAGGATGATGCAGAAGTGGTAGGGGAGTAAAGTTGTGCAAAAATCTCAATTTGACCAAAAAATGACTTAGGCAATTATGCTATGAAGCTAACGATATAAGTCTATATAAGTGACAAATTCAATGTTTATAAGAACCCTTCAGTTTGCTGGTGAAGTTAATGAGGTTGTACGCATGAATGGAAAAATCAATTTTTGTTAATAATCAACATTTGTTAATAAGCAAACATCCTTCACTGTGGGCTTAAGCCATAGTGTGTAATGTCTGCTTTTTCAAATGCAAGGGGGAATGTGACCAGTTGACTACTTAAACCAACTAATAACTTCTTTCTAATCTCCCACCTCAGTTGGGAACAAGAATGACGACCCGTCCAAGAGGCAGGTGGAAACGGCGGACGCTCTGCGCTTCGGCGAGTCGGTGGGGGTCAGGGTGTTTGAAACTAGTGCCAAGGAGAACATCAATGTGGAAGAGGTACGTGTCAGAGGATGTGATTAATGTGTTAAATGTGACTTTACTTTTATATGCTGAGCCAAACACTACATGCTCACAGTGCTAATCAGCAGTGATTTTGCTGAATACATTTGTGCAAGCAGATACACTCAACATTAGCTGTCATTGTATGTTTTTCACACTCACTCATGTGAAAGCTAAGAAACTGTACTTGCAACATGTTGCACATTACTTCAAAGTGCTGCTTTATGTTCCTCCCCCTCAAGACCTTTTCTTTGTCAAAACAATGTTAAAGCAGATAAAAATAATTGGCTCAATGATGCTTTTGTTGCTCCTTCTTCACCTCTGCTGTGTGTGTTTGTGTGTGTGTGGCTTCATGATACTTTTGTAGCTCTTGCTTCACCTCTGCTATGTGTGTGTGTGTTTGTAAAAGCAGATAAAAAATTGGCTCTATGATACTTTTGTTGCTGTTGCTTCACCTCTGCTGTGTGTGTGTGTGTGTGTGACGTTTAACGACTCTCTCTCCCTCCCTCTCTGCGCAGATGTTCATGGCTTTTACTCACATGGTCCTGCGGGCCAAGAAACAGAGCCAGAGTCGGGCGGAGCGGGAGAGGGAGCGCGAGAAGGACACGGTCAACATCAACTCCCACCGGGACCGGGAGAGGAGGAAGAGAGGGAAGAAATGTTGCTGAGGGAGGGAGAGATGTATAGTAGCAGCATCCTGTGGCCCAGTATGAACGAATTGAAACCCCTAACATTGCACTGACCGAGGGATTGGAGGGGATAAACTACTGCTAAGTGCCGAATCGTCACTCTGGTGTTTTTTTTTTCTTTTTATGTCTTTATGTCTTGTCTGTCTCGTGTCTTTTTTTAACTGAAAGGGAACCATGACCATGACCCGTCGTTTCTTTGTTATTAAACTGTCTAATCAGGGGGGCGGGGGGCAGGGGGGCGTCTGCTAACAGGTGTTAAGTGTTCTGCTGTGATGACCTAGTGAATTGTCAGTTTTATTTTGTAATAAATAAAAACTGTCATTTTGACTGTTTCAGTCGATGGAAATGAGATGTCAAAGTAACAAATTAGCAATAAATGAGTCCTAACTTGGCCTCAGATTGTATCTCCATTTCTTCTTTTAAAGTTTTAAAGTTACAAAGCAAACTTATTTTGATGCACACCATGTTGCAGTGAGGCCAGCATTCTATCCACACCCTGGTTACCACATTTGAAAGACAATTTTCCTTACCCAAAATGATCAACACAACCAGTTCACTAAGACGTAGATATGTTAGCCATTTATTTCCACTTAAAGTGTACAAAAATCAAGTGAAAAATATATTGCATAGTTTTTCTGACAGACACAGGGAAAGGGTGTAAAGTAATTTCATGCTTCAAATCAAAGCATTTTCAAACACACTACTGGCTAAATTGCTGACAGATCACCCTAAATGTCTCTACTTAAGAGGGAGAGATTATGAGCTGGTATTTTTCTTCTTCGTGTTGTTGCAGTTGATAATTTGGCATCTTAGGAAAACGTTTCACAACATTGCAATATGGGGCCACAACAAACTTTGTTTGTACAGCAAAAATGAAGGAAATCCACACAGAGAAAGTAATTCATGTGTCACTTTATTGGTTGCAAGTCTGGTTAAATAAAGGCAGGGAGGAACACCGCTCTCTGGGTGCACTCCTCCCCGGGGCCTTTGTCAGAGTACCGGCCTCTCCGCTCCGCTCTCCATCCGCCGCTGGTGTGAGTCTCGTGGGCCGCCACCACCGCGGTAAGGCCCACCCCCGCGGTTCTGATAGCCACCACCACCACCACCTCCTCCTCCTCCTCCACCTCCTCCTCCTCCTCCCCTGCCTCTTCCTCTGTGGCCTCCCCTGTGGTGGTACCCGCCTCTTGTGGGGTCTCTCTGTTCCCCCTCCCGGAAGTTCCTGTCTTGCCACTGGCCAACCTGTTGCCCCTGGTGATGCTGGCCCCTCCTCCTGCCCTGGTGCCAGTGATGATGGCCCCGCCCATGTGGCCTTTCTGGGGAAGCGATTGGCCGATGGGCCTTGACATCATCTGTGGGGGGCTCAGTCTGTTGTAGGGCCTGGCTGTTGGTTGGACATGCCTCAGCTTCATGCCTGCCAGCCCCAGTGCATTCCTGCCCTTTACCAGCCGCCACACTGCCCTCTTCAGCCACTTTCACTTCCTGTTCCCCCCCTGGGTCGCCACACGTACCCGCGTCCACCACACAGGTTCCATTCAGAGCCACCGCTTCTGCCCTCACAACGTGGTTCCGCTTCTCAGCAGCCAGCGAGAGCTTTGTGAAGTCTGGCACAGCATCAGGCACCCCGGCAGGCACCCAACTACCTCCTCCTCCTCCTCCTCCTCCTCCTCCTCCCCTTCCCCTCCTGCCGCCTTTGTAATGGTTATGGTTATGGCCCCGCCCTCTCCTCCCAGAATAGCCCCTCCCCTTCCCCTGCTGACTGGGGAACTGTGGGGCCTGGGGGCCGCTGGGCTGAATGACGCATGGGGGGGTCTCCAGGGGGCTCGGGGGGAGATCCGAGGTGCTGCTGGCTGGATCGCTGGGCTCAGGTGGGGGCTGTGGTACATTAAAAAAACACAGTGTTAATTGCATTGTTTTTTCAATGGACACAGGAAAAGGGTATAATTGATTGATGATGATTTCATGCTTTAAATCAAAGCATCTTCAAACCCACTGCTGGCTAAATTGCTGACACATCACCCTAAGTGTCTCTACTTCAGAAGGAAGGATTATGATCTAGAAGTAGGGAGCTGGTATTTTTTTTCTTTGTGTTGTTACATTTGATAATTTGGCATCTTGGGAAAATGTTTCTTGACATTGCAATGCTATGTGTTGGAAGAGGACACAAAAAACAAAAACAAAACAAAGGGAAACAAAAAATTGGTGTGAACCTCACCTCATTAATATGTATCAGGAAACGATTGGACTCCACCTCGGGGTCGATGATGCCGCCCTTCTGACGCTGACGTTCCAGAATCCTCTGGAGTTCCACCCATTTTTGCCGAAACTCGACTCCTACCACCTCTTCTGCCATCTGCATTTTAAAGAAATGATAATGAAACATTTATTTACTCATTTACCAAAGGCTATGCACTGTAAAAAAACAGATGCCTGTGTATGACAGCTGCGAGGGTATGTCATCACTCTGACTGCTTGAAGCAATTTATGCAGCCTGTTCACCATATATATGGCAATATGGATATAATCACAGACACACACTATGGATTGTGCTCTTATTTTCCAAGCCACAGAAAGATCCCGAGATAGCTCCCTGTGGTTTTCTGACACACCCATCTGCCACACTGCCCCCTTGTGGCTGAAATCCACGCTGTATTGCACGGACAGACAGCTCATGAATCATCTGAACTCTTTACCTTAGGAGGTGCTGGTGCAGGAGAAGACAATAGGGCATCCACGTCACAGGCCAGGGGCTCACGACACACTGGACACACTACCTCCAGCTTCTGCAAGGAGAGAGGCAGGGAGGGAGGGAGGGAGTGCATGTTAGACATATAAAGGCAAGAAATATGATCTGGTATGATGAATTGTTGAGGAATGTTGATGCCTTAAAATGGTTGTTCTCAACAGAGGCACACAGCAGATTCACAGTGTGTATCGAAACCATCTGACTCAAAATTGGTTGACCATGGACAGATACCATCTTTCACTACTGTGTTTTGACTACTCTCACCCCAGCCCTCGCATACCTGAAATAACTAGGTAGATGAATCACTCTTGTGACAATGTGTACAAGTGAGCATAAGTTTACCTCCTGAAATTGGGTACAGGTGCTTACAAAAAAAGACCAATTTTAGAAGATCAATTCCACCAGATCAGCTCACCATTTTTTTTCCCAAACGTTCTAAACCTGTGACCTCTCACCTCCTCGTCCAGTCTGCCCCGACTCTTGTCCTCCTCGATCTCCTTCTCCCTCTCTCGGAGCTCCATCTCAGAGTGGCTGACATAGCGGCCCAGGCAGTGGGAGTGGAAGTAGTGATAGCAGGAGGTCTTGGTGAAGGCTTCTCCATCCTGTAGCCCATATAGAATATATTATTTATGAAGAGGGGTAAAGGCAGACATTAGAAGGACCTATACAATGTGTGTGTGTGTGGGAGAGGGAGAGGGAGAGAGAGAGAGAGAGAAAGAGAGAGAGAGAGAGAGAGAGAGAGAGAGAGAGAGAAAGAGACAGAAAGAAGGTGTGTGTGTGTACAAGTGTGTGTTCATGCGTACGTGTGAAATCATAATACTGGACCTTGAATCCATAAAGACAGATGACGCAGTTCCCATGGGGAATATTACTTTCCGTAAGGATCTCTTTGGCTTTCTGTGGACATGGGAGAAGAACACAGAGAAGAATGCAGGTGGATGAACATTGTAGGGCTGATGAAGGGCAGGAGACTTAAATGTAAAAGCTTGTGAAGACCATTCTACCGAGACTACTTCCCTTCCTAACAAAACTAACAAACAACCACTAAACCAACTCTCTCCCTAGTTGCCTCATGCTTGTATAATTCTCCCTGTGTAGGAAGTATGTGTGTCTGTGGTGTCCCTGCTCTGGGGAACTTACTTAGGCACATGCATACTCTGTATTCCTCTACACCTCTGTTAGCTTATGTCCTCCTTTTTGTAAGTTGCTTTGGATAAAAGCGTCTGCTAAGTGTAATGTAAAAGTATGCAGAGAGGTAAGCTTGACTGGAGGAGATATGAGAGAGAACTGACCTCGATGACCTGGTACAGTACTGGCGATCCTGGACAGGACTCTGCTTCCATTTGCAGACATCTCTGCACACTGACATCGACACAGAGGGGAAAATGAACATGACACGTTACAATGCTGCTCTACAGACAACACACACACACACACACACACACACACACACACCTTGGACATCATTAGGCATTTATAGTCCAGTGTCATTTCCAGGGTGAAGGAGTGAGTGTTACCTGAGCAGTTTGTCATCTGACAGTCCTCGAGGGTTGTTTATAGTTATGACCGGTGGAAAACAAGGGTACTGTTAAAAAAAGGTTAGAAATACTACTTACTGCATGTTTACAGTAGCAAATAATAAAAAAGTAAACAATGGAGAGAACGACAAAGAGAAGTGTTTTCCACATATTCCCTGAGCAGCGATGCTAGCCTGGCTGTTGCACCATGGGTGGGCCCAGGCTACAGCGATGCACCACCACTGCCAAAATGGTGAACACCACTGCTGATCAGTAAGATCACGATCAAAATAATGCCTTTCATTTGCATGCTGTGTAAGCACTAAACCCAAAGGCTAATTTTTAAGTCTAATTAAGCACTAAACCCAAAGGCTAATTTTTAAGTATTTTTATTTGGCCCCGGGACCGCTTAGCACAGTTGGGTTAACAGCGTTTTTCAACTGACAGCATTGCTGCTACAACAAAATCCTTCAGGAAACACTGGAAAGAATAGAGTAGACAGACAGACAGACAGACAGGCCGAGCCTGAGGAAATGAGGAAAGCACAATGTGTTGACACTAGCTGGCAGGATACCTGAGGAGCGAGCGTGAGGGTAAGCGTGAGGCGGACAAACTGAGAGAGAACGTCCTCTGCAGTAGAAGGGTAGAGGACCAAGCTCACCTCCCACCCTCTAACCAAGACAGAAATACGTAGTTAGTTAAAGCCACACACACACACAGGCGCACACACACAGATACACACACACAGATACACACACACACACACACTTTCTCTCTGACTCTCTGTCTATACCTCTCTCTCTCTCTCTCACACACACACACACACACACACACACACACACACACACACACACACACACACACAGACTCTCACACACACTCACAGTCTCAACATAGCGAGGACAATCTAATTTCCGAACTCATTAAAAGTAATCTGCACCAGGGAAAGACTGATAATCAGCAATCAGCTCAGAGACTCTCTGAAGCCTTCATAAGGGTGTCAGTGGCATAACCCAGTAGCAGAGTTTGTTGTTCAAATAACACAAAAAAAGCTACTTTACCGTCAACATTCAACAAAGAAAATAATAATAATAAAAAAAACTCACCCGTTGTCTTTCTGGATAACTTTAAGCTCATCTAGGTAGATTGATTGCAGAACTTCAATCTCAGAAAATACACTGCAAGAAATCAGCCAGATTTAGAACAAAACACCAACACCTCGCACTTGACTTTCTCGAGTTCTGCTTGCGATAAAAAAAAAACAGCTTCTGTCATATCTCAGGATAACAAAGTAGCAAAGTAGGCACTTGGATTCACAGAATGCTACAAAGTAACTGCATGACACAACGGGTACACTGTGTCTCCGTGGCCATCATAAACTGAGGCTACTCGATGCAACCTGATATTCATATCCTGCCTCACCTACACTACTGTTTGTGTGCAGCCATGGACATGGAGCAGATTGATACTTATAAGCAATGCTTTCAAAAGATGCTTTGTAACGGTGTAGTGCCAAACTCTGCGTTTCATAACATTAGGTAATGACACCTCGGACTAACACGTTGTCCAATGCACCAAGCATGCACAACGTAAAAAACTGACTTGTGCGAATAAACGGTTCACTATGGTCAAGGCTAAGGTCCCACAAATTCCATTTTAGACACAGTTTATTTTCATGACACAAAACTTGCAATCGGACAAGCATCTGCTTCGTAAATTACCCAACTTAGCTTGTACAGAGGCTAAGTTGGCCTCCCTTTAAATGGTAAACAGTTAACATTATTGACCTGACTTGGTGTGATTGGCCTTCTACTATCCAGGCCACTGCGAATATTTGCGAGAACATCGGCCTCTCCAAACTTAGGTACTGTCACATTAGCGTAATTGTTTCTTTACCTAAGCTAATAGTGAAATGCAAATTATTAACACCAGCTACCAACCGGCATGGCTAACTGCTCAAGTTGGTTATAGCTAGATGGGATATATGCCTTAAAGTTAGCTAACTTGCTAGCTATCTAACGTTAGTTCATAGACCATGAACAGCTAAACCAAATACCACGAATGGTTAAATATGGTGGTAATTAATCATTGACACCCATTACTGCTGCTGTGGTACATAACATCATGTGATAAAACAGTCATAAAATTCATAAAACTCACTCGTTCTCAGCAGCCATCCTTCATGAATGGTAGGTTTGCTAGCTACCTTGCTAGCTCATTGCAGGTAGCTGTCACAAGAAGCAACTACAACAGCTAAACAGCACTCTCTTGTGTTAAAATAAGAGCAGTGAGAAAGTGTGAGGACCCTCTGTATCCCAAGTATGCTGTAGCCTGCGTAAGATGACGGGACCGCTGAGACTGACCTAGAACAAGCAGATTTGTCTTTAAACACTGAAATCGCACTTTCGTTTCAGCTACAAGCATGTTCAACTTATATATTTATTAGTGAAGCAATTGATTGGACAAACGTCAGGCGTAAATAATGCCTAACTGCGTTCATTACAGCAGTGTGACGCAGAATGACAGGAGGGCATGGTGGATACGCATACGTCACACCGGGACAGGGGGACTGGATAGACAAAGACATTCATATGCGAGGGGCAAATGCACTAGAAAAATTCTAACACACTGATTACTAATATCAGAAATACACACTGACATCATCACAAAAAGAAAACATAAGCACATTTTAAAATGGAGCATACTCCCCTAGAGGCAGTAACCTAAACCTATCACAGGTGGAATTGGGTTCCAAAATTAAAGCTCCGTCTCCATTCTAAGCATTCCAGAGGTCCCATCACATGGCAACCACAGAGCCTGTCTTGGCAACACCCTGGCCAATAGAGTCAGGCTGATTGTCCTAGGTGCCTGAATGCAGGACTTTACTATAGTTACTGCTGTACACTATTGGAGAGCTGTCATTACCATTCAAAGTAAGCAAAAATCTCCACCAGGCATCCATCACTGAAGTTGCTGTGTCTCACTCCTTGCCGTGGTGACAATGCAAACACCTGCTTGCTTTACAGGAATTCTTGTGCAAACTATCGGAATAAAGCTTCTTTGAAACAACCACCAATGTGGTCAGCTGCAGTAGCGGTTTTAGGCACAGGCAAACAGGGCAGCTGCCCGGGGCCGCCATTTCGTAGGGGTGCTCAGAGGGGGTCTTGCCCAGGGAGTAAAACACTGCTACTGGTCGGCTGTGGAACCAGTAGATGATGCATGAAAGATAATTTGTCTTCCAGTGGCACATCAGCAACTCTCTTCAGCTTGGCCATGAAGACTGGCAGAAAGACCCCTATGTGGTGGTCATGATCTCAGATTATAATGGCTGTGCAGGAGGGACTTCATACACCAGCAAAGGTGAACCTTGGGTGTCCTCTGTAAGCAGCCAAAATGCCATGGCTTCAGTGCTCAGAGATGGCTTGTCTGTGAACACATCATGACCTCTAATCTGGCGAGCTTGCATGCATGGATCCAAGATGCTGACTGAAGTGCTTGGTCTGTGATGGTTACTTGCAGAGATGTATTCCCTTTTATCTGGGAATGATGTTAAGTCACTTATTTGGACAAAAAAGCTTTGGAAACCCTGTCTAGGGATTATTAGATTATTTATATGTCTCTATTATTATAATTATAATTATTATAATTATTATTATTATTATTATTATTATTATTATTATTAAGAAGTATCTTCCTCCCTACTCTCATCTAACTCAGCCTGGTGCATACAGTGCTTTGAGCTGGGGCAGCATTTATGAACTGAACATGTTCTGACAGTTGCCATCAGAGAATATAAACTCATCGTGAGGACTGTTACTGAAGGTGGAACAACCCCAGCAAGAAGACACTGAGACTCTTCACTCCAGCAGCAGGAGATAAGGTTGTAGCAGACACCTTACAGCCAAAGCAATGTGGAAGAGAGCTCCTTTAATGGCAGGCTAGCTCACTTGTTCCCATCTGAGATGCCATTCCTTTTAAGGCAAGCATTACATGCACTCTGGTTTCTTCTGACTAACCATTAAAGCTTGCTGCTGGGTGCACCTGAACAAAGTGCATCCCAAGTGGTCCGTTTTCACTGTGGTGAGGCTGTTTTTTGTGCTCATTTACTGTGCTGCCTCTGTTGCTGCTACACTGGTGGCACACTAGCTTGTAGTGGAACATCGGGACACAAGGGTGTGCTATCTCTGGGATAAGTGAATAAAAGAAACAAAGTGTGTTGGTACAAAACAGTGGTCAGTGCGTTGTCATTTTAATTACGTTACATAATACAGCATTATACATAGCTGGTGGGTTGAAGCAGGGCTGGTCCAGGATCTCCATGGGTGGGGGCTCATATAACACCTCTGCTCCCTGGCACCTGGCATGGGGCTGGGGGTAATGACTCACCAAGCCCACATATTGCACCATCAACTACTTCTGGGCTGCGCAATACTTGTGTAATACTTTCATAATCTTTCAGTACCTTTCAATGACACCAATGTAATGGCTGGACTGGAAGGTGGCATAATTTAGGGTTTTTTTGACACAAAAACGGGAAGAAAAAAGATGTTATTTACTGGAACATGCAAAAGGAAACACCACACACCAGGGCATTTACACATTTGCTCATAATATAAATGATGGTGAGGATGTAAAATTGGTCCATGAGGAAAGGGTTACATCACTTAAAGCTATCATGTGCGAGGGAGCAATATGCTGACACACATTTGTGTATAGGATCTTGGTCAGAGTGTTAGCAAAATGACGTTGCCAAGTTACAGTGATACATTTTCTTGAATTCTGTGTCTGTGTGTCTGTGTAGGAGGGTAGGAATAGTTGATCAGTGGTGAAGAGGCTGGGGAAGGTGGCTATCTAATTTTATCATTCTTGTGCAATGTCAATAAAGGGAAAAGCATCTAAGGCATTCCATTAAGTTCAATTCAATTCGATTCAATATTCCTGCTATTATTATACTGACTGGCAGTAGGCCTAACATGTCAAACCATCCTGCTTTGTGATTCATTGGCCACATTGGCATTGTGATTGTTTGGCTGTATAACTTGTTTCTTAAATGACTGACAATATCCTAAAACTCTGTTAGTCTGGCAGCATATATTGTTACTGACTAGCAAGATTTGTGGTACCGCTGAACTTTTTGTAAGGCTTGGGACAAATTGTCCATGACCGTTTAACTTCCCTTAGGCTTCCCATTCTGTTTCGACTGGGATTGTATTCTGAAAGTGCCATCCTGAAGGAACTACCAGTCACAGAGCAGTAGAGTTGGCTGCATGTGACGGCACTGAAATTAAGGTGTTTGAAAGGCAAATAGAACAACGATGGCAGTTCAACAGCTAGAAAAGTAAAACAAAAAGTAATAAAATTAGAAGAACGAACATTGAAGAATTTCAGCTGAAGGATGAATGTCTCCTTGTCTAAATCCAGGGCAAAACATTGTGGCCTTATTGCCTGTGGGGTTTGGAAATTGCCCAATAAACTGAAGCTATCACCACCAGTTGACTGGAGCACTTATTATGTGTGGGTGGCAATATCCTGCTATTTGACTACTGTATTACTGGGAATTTTGTGACTATGTGATTAATAGTTTGTCAGGCTGAAGAGTGGTGGTGATAAGCTATTGGGCAATAGGCTAATTCATTGGGCAATTTCCAAACCCCATAGGCAGTAAGCCAATCAAAATGAAAAACACTATCCGTCATTCATAATCTCAGATACTGTCAGTCAGTACTAATGGGGGAATTGAGAATCGAGCAGGATGCGTTCGACTAACCAGTAAATAAGTAACCAGCCTGAAAGAATGAGACTTTAATTCTAAGGCCTTAGGATGCAAGGTGTTTCCAGTTAGTCAGTTGTCTACATGTAGAGTTCTACTGTCTGCTGCCTTGCTGCATTTGTTGTCTAACACGTCATGGATTTTGGCAGGCATCAAGGCTAAAAATGTTGTTTAGGGTGACCTACCCAGACAGCAACAGAGATCTGCTATCTGTTGCCAAGATCCTGACTGCTGACTTCATAATTTGATAGATACAATTGGGCAGAATGAATGTACCTTAGAAGGCAGAACTGTATGCAATAATTCGATTCGGACATGCCATATGGTCTTGCTCCTACTGAATGCTTAGACGGCATGATTTTCTCCATTTTTGGACAGGTCCCCTCTGAAATAGGCATCACATCATAATCAGTTGTTGAAACATATAATCTCATTTTCACTGGAGCCACCAAATAATTACCAAAAAAAAAAGAATACTGTTGCTTTAATGGTTTTGTAGAAAGCACATTGTCATTGTCTGTACTACACCTGTATGATCTATGGTATTTTTGGTTTTGCCCTGGGTGTTTTAATGTTTTGTAAGGTGTGTGTATTCGTGTGTGTGTGTGTGTGCACTGATGCGTGAGCTGTATTGTTTATGAGGAACTCAGACGTCATCTGCCATTACCTGAGCGAGCGACTGCGACAGATGCTGAGGACACCAGCTCCAACATCCATTAGCTCAGTCCTCGGCTTTTCGGCGTAGCATGTTATACATGCGTCTTTACCAGGCTAGCTGTCACCACGTAACTTGAGTACAGCGTATTTGACTCACCTAAGATAACCTGCATGGGCGTGTTGCCTGTTCGTTTTACCGAAGCGCTAGGACCGTGGGGAGGTAGCCAAACCTGTGCTGCTGCTGCTGCTGAACAGGGTGCATCTATTCACTTGTAACCACAACACTGTCATTGCACTGCAGGCGTGTAAGTGCTAAACAGACACAGCACAAGGAAGTGAAACTACTTCGTTATCAAAGCTTGGCGAAAAGACATCGTTTTTGGTAACCAGTAACCTACCATCCAAATTAACGTTGGGAAGACGAGCTATGGGAGGATTTCATTCGGTACCTAATGACTACAGATACAGAGAACTCGCTGAAAAGACTGGATGTAAGTACAGCAGGAAAAATGATGGACTGTCACTCAGGACATCATGTTAAAAACATATTGCAACAATTGTTTAGGTAGTCGCTATTTGGCAAAGCCTTAGCTACAATCTCACGACATGTAAAACTTCACGGTGTGACCTGGTCGTCTAAACCCAATTTCTGAACTTACATTTTGGGTGTAACAATATGATAGAAAACCTATTTTTACCTCTACAAAGGACTTGTGACCTAATTAGATCCTTGTCAGCTGCTGTGAGAAGGCGAATGTGTTTGGGGGCATACTTTCTTGTCGCATCGCATAGGCTGCATAACTATTTCAGGATGTTTCCTAGTCCTATTTAAAGTGCTGAACATACGCATTTCCCGTGACTTTCATTAATATATCGTTATATATAGACTATTGTGGAGGAAACATGCCCTTTCATTGGTGAGATTAATAATTGATGGACTTTTTTTGTTTCCACTGGAGCACTTCTAGAGGTGTTATACAATCCCAGGGTGCAATATTTAAAAATTCATGACGCAAGTTTATTTCCTTGTATACAATTATTAGGTGCGATTTCTCCACAGTTGTCTCTTGCTTTCATGGACGAACTCTGTGACTTCCTGCTGTTATACACGAGGAGATGTATGTTATCATCACCTTCTGTCATTAGGCTGCATCTTCAAAAAGCTGTTGTCTTCTGGTAAACATAAAAGGGGTAATCAATTCTGAATTTCTCATTAACGTAGGACTCTTATAATCAAGTCATGACAGGATGAATAACAGCTTATATAGTCCCTCATTCACCAGTAGAGAACCACCTGTTTGTTTACATGTATTTGAATAATGGTTCCAGTTCAAAGGGTTCCATTATGTATGCAGTCATTGGTTCCATCTGGCTCAGGCCGACCTAGAATTGTATTTGTATGCACACAGCTTCGAGATTAATGGAAGATGATGTAAACAATGTAGAGTGACCTTGTATTTGGCAGTGCACATGTTTTTAGTGCTCCATATGCATATTTCTGACTGTGTTCACCTGTTATGGTGCATCATTGTTTGTGAGGAGGGTCAGGGTTTACCTAACATCTCTGCATACTTCTGTAAGGCTGTGTGGTGCACTGAGCACATTAGTCATCTGTCATATTCTCCTCCTTATCTCCCCCTGGGCTCTTCCTGTGAGGCTGCAGAATAAGCAGCCTGCTGGCCTCTGCCTCTGCCTCTCTCTCTGTATCTCTGCCTCTCTGTCTCTGTCTCTGTCTCTGTCTCTCTCTCCTCTGTATCTCTGCCTCTCTATCTCTGTCTCTGTGTGTCTCTCTCTCTGTATCTCTGCCTCTCTGTCTCTGTCTCTCTCTCCGTCTCTGTCTCTGTGTGTGTCTCTGTCTCTCTCTGTCTGTCTCTCTCTCCACTCTGTCTCTCTCTCTGTATCTATGTCTCTGTCTCTGTCTCTGTGTGTGTGTCTCTGTCTCTTTCTGTCTGTCTCTCTCTCCACTCTGTCTCTCTCTCTGTATCTCTGTCTCTGTCTCTGTCTCTGTATCTGTCTCTCTCTCTCTGTTCCTGTGTTAAGATGCTGCTGAGTTTTATCTCAGGAGGGTACCTGCACTGTTTGCTGTTTGGTTTTTTAGGATCTCACCCCCCATGTACCCACCCCGCCCACTCGGCAGCAGAGTTAGTAGGCATCCCATTACAGTACTGAAGAGTCCCCCCCCCCCTCGCTCTCCCTCTCGTCTGAATGTAACTCTTCTCTGAACACCTCACTTGTAATAATACTGTTGACAACTCAGAAAAAGCATTAATTGAAGGGGGTTCCCACCTACACAGTTTGGCAATGATGTGCATAAGGAACTTAAAATAACATTCTTTCACATTATTTTTTTTTCACATTTAAAAAGAATCTTGTTATGGCCATTGTCATTGATAGGTTACTCTGTAAAAAAAGCAAATAAGCAATCAAATTGGAAAAGCAAGTTTTGCACAAAGTTTGTTTTTGTGTATTTTAGACTAGGTATGATTTTGTTTTAGTAATTTGCAGATGTTCTTTTTTTACCTAAAATGACTTACAACAATAGCAAAAACATTTAAATTACATACAATTGCAGTAAAATAGTACTAACTGTTAATACCATCATTATTAACATACACAAACAATGAAAATATCCCAAAGAGATACTGAACAGACATAAAACTCTTGGCAAAGGTCAATGAGCTAGGGTCAAATGAGCTCAGTTTGTATCAATAAATGGTACACAATATGCCATTGAATGAAATAGGTGAGTAGTTCCTGAGAATGACCAGAATTTCCTGTTCCAGTTAACTACAGGCACATACAGACACCTAATCCCCTCTGTGGAGTGGGTGACCTTGTTTACCCACATTCCATTATAATGCTTTACCTAGCCTTTGTTTACGCAGTAATTATACTGTTATGCATGCATGACTTAATACACTTAAATACAGTCATATAACAGCAGTTCATATGGTCTTCTGTTGTAAGAGATGTGGCCTTTAAAGTTAGATTTCCTCCCAGATCACAGTCCTATTTTCAAACAAAACCACACAGACTTTTATTTAGCAGATTTAAAAAGGTCTGCATGACTCCCACATTAAAACCTTGGACTTTCCTCAGTGGTTCTCAACAAAGCCTTGTCTGTGTGCTGCTTCCCCCCCGAGGACCTTGATCTCCTCATGTATGTGTGTCTCTTTTTCTTCCCAGTTTCTCTTGACCAGATTGGGAATCTGCATCACCGCTTCAAACAGCTGAGCCACAATGAAGACACACTTCGGTAGGCGGCCTTAGTGTCTGAATGCACAACCATTGGTTGCTATGGTTTTAGTCATGTGTACGCACCTTAAAATGTTTATATCTGACTACAGCTAAGATAATTACATTAGCTGTCATTTTTTTCTGAGTGGAAAAAGATATAATGCAGATTTTAATAAATTGTAATTTAATAGCACTGTACATTGAGTGACTCCTGACTAATTACTAAAGACATTGTCAAGGTCAAGGACATTGTGTCTAAAACAAAATACTTTGTTCTTCTGTGATAACATTACCGTACAGGAGAGATGACTTCAGTAAAATCCCCGATCTGGCCTGCAATCCCATTCGATTTGAGATCATAGAGGCCTTCTTTGACAAAAGGTAGGACTGTAAGTAAGAAGAAGTGCAACTTGACACGGCATATCTGTTTCATTCTCTCATTCACGGGTGTCGATCGAAATGGAACATCCATACCGGGTTATGTGACAAACAATGTATTATACTGTGTATTCCAAAAGTTTGTGATGTTCTGCAGCTGAAGGCACACAACCAATTGTCTCTATCATTGAGAAGTTTCAATAGTAGACTCAAACGCTCAAACTCAAGGCTAGTTGTTGTTGTCTTTGGGTGCGTGTCCAATAAAAGTCATCAGATAGAGTAGAGAAGACCGCACTCTTGCTTGCTCTCTGAAAAGTTTAATGCACCATGTAACACATACGCGTTTCAGCCGAAGCCGTCCTCAGTGTGTGCAGTCCTGTAATCAAGAGAGTGCAGTCTTCTCTACTCTATCATTGAGAAAACATTACGGACATCTCCTATTGTAAGTCGCTTTGGATAAAAGCGTCTGCCAAATGCAATGCAATGTAACGTTATGTAATGTAACATCTCACCTGATTTCCCCCAGAAACTTCCATTCGCATAGCGAGGGGACGGTGGAGGAGATCGGCTTTGAGGAGTTCGTGACCATCATGTCCTACTTCAGGCCCCCAAACCTGCACATGAGCGAGGAGCAGCGGGAGGAGCTCAGGAGGGTCAAACTGCGCTGTAAGATAACGAGGAGAACGTACTCCGCGCTTCTGGTTGACAATCCCGGTGCAACCAAGACAGGACACAGCATACATAAAATGGAAAGATTTGGTGCAGCACGGAAGTCTTCTTTTTTACTTTTATTATTTTATCGGTGCAAAACAACTAACGTTTCGATGCCATGCGTCTTCATCAGAGTCCGGACTGTGGAATGAGTAAAGCACAGGGCTCACCTGCTAGTAGAGGTGCTGAGGTGCTGCAGTTTTAGGCCAAAGATTCAGAAATAGGGTGAAAACACTGCACACTCCACTTTGTGCAAATAGACAGGATTTGTTCAAGCTTTCGGTCCTAGACTTTCATCATGAATTCATCATGAAGGTATGGGACCGAAAGCTTGAATAAATTCTGTCCATTGCATAGATTAGAGTGTGTGGTGTTTTCACCCTATTTCTGAATGCATGAGCACTTAAACCTCCTTGAGTGTTGTGAAAGACAGCAGTAAGCTTGTCTGAATCAGAAATTCACAGGTATTGTAGAACCAACCACAAAAACTTGTTATGACTTGTTTTTTTCCTTACTTCAGTTTTGTTCAACATGCACGACACGGACAATGATGGAACCATAACACTAGAAGAATACAGACATGTGAGCCAACTTCCTCCTTTTTCAACTTCTCTGATTGCGCTGATAGAGTGTGTGTGTGTGTGTGTGTGTGTGTCAGGCTCATTGGTAAAGTTGTCCTTTATTTGCGTTTTAATTGAGTGCAATGAGATTGTAAACACGAGATTGTGTCTCCTGTCTCCCCTACAGGTGGTGGAGGAGCTGCTGTCCAGGAGTGGGGCTTTGGGCAGAGAGACGGCGAAGGGCATCGCAGACGCAGCCATGCTGGAGGTGGCTAGCATCTCCATGGGTCACATGGTATAACGTGCCTTCTGCTTGACCTCTTGTACATTAAAAAAAAGGAACTGTTGGGTCATTCTAGATTAATTCTAGCATCATTCAGTTCCTGAAATACATGGTGATGGTTTGGTCTTTTATCTTTTTCTTTTTAGGAGCCAGATGAATTCTATGAGGGGATTACTTTTGAACATTTTTTGAAGGTTTGCAAAATAACTATCTAATTCCCTTTTTTAACATATGTTGTACTATGTCATGAAAAGTACCCAGTAATTTACCCAGACATTTGGCTTTAAAACAGCAGAAATTATGTAGGAATACAGCCATATCACTCACGTAAGTTTGCATAACAGCTCATGATAATAATTTACATTACATTGCATTACATTTAGCAGATGCTTTTATCCAAAGCGACTTACAATAGAGGACACAAATCAAGCTACAGATACTTAGTTAGTTTCATTCAGCTGCTATGCGGGTTAAATGACCATGATAGTGTACCAGGATGGACACGGATACTTCTCTATCTTGTCTTCCTTATCATCTGAAGTTACCTCATGTAAACCATACTATTAAACTCTGCTGTCATTAATAACATTTGGCCTTCCCTCTCTACAGATCCTGAAGGGGATTGAGATTGAGTCCAAGATGCACATACGATTCCTGAATGTGGACACCACTATCCTCTGCAAATGATCGTCCCCCTACTCTCATGAAAGTAATGAAGAAAACTCATGCATGGCAATATTTTACAGTACTGGGTGTGTATCTATTATAATGCACAGACCTATAAGCATCATTCTTCTTGTCAATATCCTAACGTATCAGTTATGGTAGCAGGTTTTGTCCAAGGGGACATAACTAATATTTTTGATATCTAGCCTGACAGATGTGTACTTGAAGCATTTTAAAGAAACTGTATAATGTGAATTTGTTCAAAATAACTTCCTCCTTGATATGCATGTGTGTTTAAGCGCACATATATAATATAGACACACACACACATATTGCAATTGCCTTAACATATTAGCAGCTGCTGTTTTCAACGGGATCACCAGCTAAAAGTCAGCTGCGTTTCTTGCATGTATGTTAGTGTCCTCTGGGGGGTGCCATTGGCCTTAGGAGGATTCTGACTGGTTACTTCAGAGATTTCCAGAAGTTGAAGTTCAAACTGAATTCCATGAAATATGATACTGAATGTCTGAACACTGTTTAAAA
>CM059266.1:5871912-5877287 GCA_030347295.1 Setipinna tenuifilis
ATGACGCTATGCATGTCAATGTAATCAGTGGTCTGATTGGTTGCAGGTCTGATATTTTTGATAGATACCCATTGATCCTGCCTCTGAGAACACTTATCCTATCTTAGCCATCTATGAGCTTGGTGCGACAGCCAGGCTAATGCTGCAATTCTACAGTTGTACTAACTGCATCACATCACAGTAACAGTAATGTAACATCATCAAACATGGTAGTTTTCAACAACTACAAACAGCAATGACAGACTCCAAATCAGATATAACAGGCAGCACATGCTGTGGCAGATTCACTACAACAGGACCTGCTGCAGTCTCTTTGCCCCGGGGGGCTTCATTTGATACGGCGTGCCAAGAAGGCAGCTTCCATCTGGGGGCAGAGCCAAGGACGGCCAAGGACAAGGAGAGTGTGTGTGCTCACCTGGTTGTTTCTCCGAGAGGGCGAGGGTTCGGGTTCAGGCGCGGGTGGGGGGGCCAGCTCGGTGTAGATGGGGGCTTGGGGGCAGCGCCTCAGAGGGGCAGACGGCTCCCCACACAGCACCCCACTGGCCTCTCCTCCTACACACACACACACACACACACACACACACACACACACACACACACACACGTAAGTGTACTGGCACAAACACACATATAGGTTCAAGCAGAGGTCTGTCTTAAGCACACACACGCGCAGACACACACACACGCGCAGACACACACACACACACACGTAAGTGTACTGGCACAAACACACATATAGGTTCAAGCAGAGGTCTGTCTTAAGCACACACACGCGCAGACACACACACACACACACACACAGACATACTGCCACTTCATCACACAGATGCACATGTACATCCCAATACCACACTAAGGCTCAAGAGGAGCTCCTTCCTATGCACGCATACCCCCCCCCCCCCCCCACCCCACCACCACACACACACACCCACACACACACACACACACACACACACAGTAATCACATTTCTTTTAGCAGAAACTTGCTGATTCAATATTCAATGCCTAGTCTCATTGTGAGCCCCTGTGCTCTCGCACACGTAGCTGATAAGTTGAGCAGGCTTAGGAGGGTGTGCTCTAGACCAATCATGTTGACATCAGCGCGCGTGTGTGTGTGTGTGTGTGTGTGTGTGTGTGTGTCACACTGATTCATCCTGCAGAGGCCCCTTCTGCACTGCTCTCATTTCCTTTATGCACCAGAAAAGCCCCCCTCATAAAAAAAAAACCCCTACCCCCACACACACGCAGACACACACACTCACACAGAGGATGACTCGTGTTGCGGTCATCAAATCCAAATCCCAAACACCACATCCTGACTGAGAGCGGGACACAGCTCACAAATCACTGAAGACACAATTCACACAACCACAGCCGACACAAATGAGCCATCTGCCCCACCCCCCACCCCCTGCCTGTCTGTCTGTCTGTGTGTGTCAGTCCGTCTGTTTGTCTCTCTGTCACTGATGTACAGTATGTCCCGCATATTGCTGTCTTGTTCAGTCCTGCTATCGCCCTACAGGAATACACAAACAGCACAAGGAAGGAAAGGGAAAAAAAAAAATACACAAGAGACTCCATTCACGTATGGAGCCCGGCCCTCGACTAATGAAGTTAACTTATTGTGAGGCGGCTCTGGCTAAACAATCAGCTCCTTCATGCTACTACCTCCAGCCTCAAGCTCACTCGCTATCTCAACGCACTTCTGCACAGTGCATCACCGACGCATGCATCCCTCACATGACTCTCGCCGGCCCAGTGCCCACGGGGGGGTGTGGGGGGGGTGTGTGTGTGTGGGGGGCGGTGTGAGTGTGTGTGTGTGTGTGTGTGGGGGGGGGGGGGGGGGGGGGGGGGCTAGGGGTATGGGATATGGACAGGGCCTGGGGGAGAGGAGGGGTCCCAAAAGTACTTGCCAAAACAAATTTAACCACTGACTGTACCCAAGAGCAAGAGCACAGAGCAAACACTCAAAGATCCTCTTCAAATAGCTAAGCACAATAGCGCTCGCTCTCTCTCTCTCTCTTTTTTAAACCTTGCTGCTCTCTTTGCCAGCTTTAATGTCGCTGGGTAGGCTATGGCATAACCGCCTTGCTGTGTAGGGAGAGATACGTTTACACTCAAACAACAGTTAGCCTTTAAGAGGACTTCACCTTTCACATTAGAGGAAGTGTGAAATATATACATCATTGTGCATTCCATATAGCAGCAATGCACCCTATGTGCTTCAACTGTGATAATCTCTTCTTGCACTTCAACATAACACAGAAGTCAAGAATATCAAGAATTTTTTCCCCAGGTCAAACGTTTCTTAACTGCATTCCATGACTACTACTCCAGCCCTTTACCACTGAACAACCAGAGCGGGCAAAATAAGGGGAAGGGGCAATGCAGAAGGCCTTCTGTAAGCATACATTATTCTGCAAGCATACACGACACCAACTGTAACACACAGAGGAAGTTTGCTGATGAATACTACCTGATAACCTGAATGGGGGGTGGAGCGAGGGAGATAGAGAGACAGAGACAACTTAAGCGAAAGAGGGAGAGAGTGTGAGAGAGAGAAAGTGTGAGAGAGAGAGAGAGAGAGGGCGTGTGTGTGTGCCCAGGAGAGAGATGATTATGATAATGATGTAGGTGACGCAAGTTCAGAATACCAGCAGTACTAGTTGAGCAGGAGAGCACCAGATGGGGGCAAAACAGGACAGAACAGGTGAATGTGATGGCATGTGAATGACAGCAGTTACAGGTACCAACAGAGGGTCACAGACAGGTACCAGCACAGGACAGGACAGGGCTAACAGGGTTCAAATGCTTCTGTTTGTAAGGGTACCGGGTGGGTTGTTCCTGCGGTGAGCGTGGGGGTCGTCCGGTTCAGCAAAGATGTTGGAGGCCATTTTGTTCTTCCGGGCAGGTTTCTCCTCATCTGAGCCGAAGCATATGTTCGAGGCCCCGCCGGGAGGCCGCAGCACCCTGTCAAAGACCGGTAATCAATGATCAATAATACCCCTTTCACAGGCCACACCAGCCTACACTTCATGCTTTCCTTCCGTGTGGGAGAGGCATACCAAAGTGGTTACACTGCAAAAAAAAAAAAAAAGGACAGGCCCAAAGGCAAACACACACAGAGACACAGGGCACATATGACAACACCGCATTAGCTGCTGAGCCGGATCCCTGACGGGAAGGTCTGCTTCCTTAAGCCCCTCCGCCAGACACACAATTTCAACCCACTGACTAAAGCCGACCCCGTCTGCAAGCTGGTCGGCAGCCAATCAGAAATTCCCAAGCACTTAGTCGCAGGATGGCGTTCATTCCATGCCGTCCTCACAAGGAGGGAAAAAAAACAATGAATTCGCGATGATACAAAGTAAAAGTGTAAAACAGACTTTCGGAACAGAAGGCAATTTTGACTAATGTGGCTACTTGAATGGTGGTGCCACTATCGAGGACATTTTTTTTTGCTACGTTACCCCTCCCCTTCTCATTCAGCAGCTGACGCTAAGCAGCTGTCCGAATGAGGCATGCCTCAACTTTCCACCAAATCGAAATGTCCATCATTTTATGTAAAGACTAACGACGCTACAAAGATTGTCGACACGAAACTAGGAGCATCTGTGTTTAAATTCTGATTAGCAGTAATGCCCAAGTTGGGCCGAACCTACAGATGGGCTAAAGCTTATCTAGTCGGAAAGCAGAAAAAGCCATTTTCCAGACCCCACCCCACAATGAAACGACAATTATTTCCCATCAACACAGCGACAAATAGTACAAAGCTAAAATAAATATTACCAGGCCTAGGCAAGATTCCACTGATAGTTCCAAGAAAAGCTGGAGAAATTCTAAGGTTTGCTTAAACCTTTAAAGAATAGCCTAATGTTGCGAGTTTGTGTTAGCGAGTCAAGTAAGCTTGCTCGACCTATATCTCAACTGCTGGAGACAGCTTCTCAAAACCAAGTCAGGGAATACAATAAAAACACCTAAAATGACCCGATAAGTAACTTAATTCAACATAATATCAGCTAAACGACACATTTCTGAAGTACAGACGCTGATGCATCTAAAATCCCCAGTGGCTAAAACAACCCATCACTGGGTTTAGCTTGCACCATCACCACATATAGAAGAAGGTATGCTTTCTCATAAATGTCAAGTTTTACTAATTACTTGTTTGCGTCTATTAGAATATATTACACAGTCTATTTTGTCAACGACCAAACCTCTCAGAACTTGCACTCGTAGTTTGATGTACGGAAATAAAAAATATTGAGTCCGATTCAAACTGTTGATCGTGTAAACAGCCATCGCCAAATAATCCAAGTTTCTTCAAATCTGACACTTAAATATAGGTAAAGTGCAGGATGACAGTTGATTGTATCCAAAACGACGGTTAGCAGGCTAGTTAGCGAAGCATAACGGGGTCAGTAGAACCACTGAGGATGGCCAATATTCATGATCCTTGGGACATCATCAGCTAGCCGAGCTTCTACACTCCAGGTTATATCGGAGATCAAAGGAGACATACTGTAGGTTAACTCTCAACAAAAACATCTTAGGAGTTGTGGATGTGTAAACAACATGATTACAATAGGAATCGCCACATTCATCTTGATTTATTGATCACTGGCAACAAGACTACTTTGCCCTTTCTTTTCCTGAAAAATCAAAGTCTTCAATCGTAAAACTATCAGGTTAGGTTACATTACCACTTGAGGGGAAAAACGTTCGTTGATTACGATAATTTTTCTGATGGCTAGCTTAGTCCAAACAAAGGTAAATTGTGTTCTGGTCTGTTTGCTGACATTAAGAAAGATGTGATATAAGGGTTGGATCAAAGAGGAAAAGAAAAAAAAAGATTAAAAGTTGTACGTCTAACCACTTCTCATCCCCAAACCCTGAACAAAACCGTATTCTTTTCTTAAAAGCTCAGGCCTTAATCAACTGAACGGTTAAAGTCAAATTCCTTAGCTGATTATTTTGTGATATCGTTAACATTACTTGTCTTCTGGAGTAAAACTCAAAGGATAGCGTTAGCCCTGGCTACCATTTTCTTTTGTTTGTTTCAGAAATAATTCATTTACCTGGAGCTACTTTTTGAACCAGGTTCCAATCCTTGGAAGGTGGTGGTGGTCGTCATGATGTCAATTACAAAGCTCTATAGCTCTCAAATCTAGAAATTAGCTAGCTTTTAAATTGTAAATCCGTTCTCCTCAAATTCCGCATGGACTCCACCCGACTCCAGTTTAAGTGTAATCTGACCACGGCAGCGTCGTTCGTTCGTATAACTTTGCTTTAACCTACTGCACAAAAGCCCCTGCCCACACGAATTCCAGACAATTTGGTTGGTCATAACCGAGGAATGTCCTCTGTGATTGGAC
>CM059266.1:5877387-5999887 GCA_030347295.1 Setipinna tenuifilis
GCTGGACTATACCTTTATACTTTGCACAGCCTTGTTATGCAAGGAGCTTGACACAGCAATCTATATATATTCCTTTTGGGGGAAAAAGTCTATTTTGTCTTACTTCGGTGTTCACTTTCTCTGCTGTCTTCTCCAGTGTCGACAAGAGATCCTACACTAGCCGCGCAGTATGGCAACCAGGTATGGAACTGTTTTGCCTGGACACCTTTGTACAGTTTCTCAGCATAAACTCTCTCTTACAAATTGCACCATTAACTACAAAGCTTTTATAAGCTTCCATGCTGCTTAGATGACAAAAGCAAAATCTCCCTCCATTGCAGGTGTCCATTCTTTTGGCTGTAGAACTCATCTGGAACCTGTGCGAGGTGCTGTTCATTGATGCCGCTCCAGGTAGAGTTCATGTCTTCACCTCTGGCAGAGTGTGTTTGATCTCTTGGCAAGAAAAAACAATACTGAGCAGATGCTTTCTTTTTGTTGGCTAACGTGGTTGTATGGAAACATTTGGTACATACCGACACCAGACTTGCTCTGTATAACCAACCATTATTAAGATCATGGAAACTATTTTTCATTGAGAATCAAGGCTGTCCTAATGTTACTGGGTTAGTTGTGGTTGAGCTTTTTTTAAACTACGGCTTGAGCTGACATCAATGAAAGCATCAATCTGAATCTGGCCTGCTGCTGCTGCTACATCTCTGTTTTTTCTCTGTTTTGTGTCCAGCTGGCTCCTTGCTACTGCATCTGCTGGACTGGGTGCGGCTACACAAGGCGGAGGTGGACGAGAAGGCCAGGGACGTCCTGCGCTGTGAGAGTCCCACACGCCACCAGTTTTTCTGGGATGTGGTACGTACACGGGGCTCCTCTGCTGCCTCTTTACTCCTAGGGGGGGGAGGGCACAAGTGGAGCTTTCGACAGTGCTTTTTTTTCTGGTGCTGCTGGACTACAATATGTTTTGTGTATTGTGCTGTTTTCTTGCAAAACTGGCAAAGGACTTTGAACTACATACGTTGTATGAAATGTGCTATACAAGTGAAGGTTATTATTATTATTATTATTATTATTATTATTACTACCCCATGTATGTCAGTTGACAGATGGGTGAGTGTTTCTGCCACTAAGTTGTCTCACCACCTTTGTCTTTTCTCCCCCCGCCCCCAGGTGATCAGCTTCGTGCTGCAGGGGAGGATGGAGGAGGCTCGGTCTATGCTCGCCAAACAGGCCACACTGCAGCCGGCTGCACAGGCCATGTTCAAGCGCATGGATAACCTCCTTGCTAAGATGCCCATTTATAATGTAAGCACCACACCTCAAGCTTGGCTTAGACAATTACTGCCACTTTGCTTACTTGGGAAGGGATTACAGCATAAAGCTGTACATCACACCCTTTTCTCATTGTGGCATCTGAAAAAAAGTCAGTTGATCAGGAGACAAGAGAATATGACAAACCCTTACTCCAGTTGACAGACAGTGTAAATGAATGAAGAGAGATGTCTATCAGGGTATAAATATGGCAGCAGTTTAACAGTGTAGCTGTCCGTAAATTATATTTTCCTGCAAAGTTACATGCTATTGCTGGTGGTATTTGCTTATGGGACATAGTAGACATACTTTTATTGATTACTTTGCATTAGTCAGGAAATTTGATATGTGGGTAATATCAAATCAGGAAATAATATCAAATCAGGAAATCTGATACATGAATAACTTTTACGTTGAAAGTTATTCACATATCCCTGAAACCTAAGCAGTAAAAGCCTTTGTTTCAGAAAAGGACTTGTTTCCAGATGAGTCCAGCTTGATTTGATTCCTGTGGTACACTAGGCTGCTCAGACACTAAAACACATACACATGGCCCTCATTCCCCTGCAGCCCAGCAGCACGCAGACGCTGCCGGAGTTCGAGATGAAGTGGAGGCAGTGGCACGAGGAGTGTGACGCCTGCATGCAGGATAACTCCTTCGCCAGCAGCCCCCATCTGGAAACCATCTGTAAGGTGAGTCCCCCCCCCCCCCCCCCCCGTCAGCTCCATACAACTGGCTACCAGGATACCAGATCAGTTTTATCATCCGGCAATTAACGGTGTCTGAGTGTAAGTAATTTATGGCAATTAATATAACAGGATGCTCCTGATACTGTATGTCACCCGAGATTACAGTAACATGTTAAAATGAAATACTGATTTCATTTACAATAGCAATACAGCCAGATCACTTACATTTTAAAACTTTAGAGCTGGCAAATTCACTTTATGTTTGTCTTAGAGGTGGGAACAATGATTTTTTTTTCAAGTATTTTGAATTTGATCACAGTACCAGTTTGTTTTGGCCACAATCCTACATACAGTTTAACATCTTTAAAGTCAAGGTCAGCTTTATTGTCAAAAACCATATGTACAGGTTGCACACAGAATTTAAAATTGCAGGTAATGTTGGGACGCAGAGCAGCCGCTACGTGTGTCTGCAACACCATCTTAAGTTGAGTTTAGCAAGTGTGTGACCCCCATGTGCCTGTAAATGTGTTCCTCAGATCCTGTTGGGCGATGATGACACTCTCCTGGAGCACAAGGAGCTGCTGAGCACCTGGTATCACTATGTGGTGACTCGACTCCTCTACACGCACCCCACGGTCAAGCCCATCGACCTACACTACTACGCACAGGTGTGTCCACCCGCCCTCGCTGAGTCTAACGGGGATGGTTATGCACACCGGGCAGATGTTTGAGCAAGCGTTTAACCCTGGGCAACATTACAAAGAGATGCTGTTTGGGCAGTTCATCAATGATATTGGGCAACACAGTTTTATCAGGAGAACTTAGTTGAGCAGTAGGCCATTTTTTGTGATCGCCCTATCTGAAATGTAGGAGGCAGTCATGTTGTTGCGTGACAACATTGCTGGAAAAAATTGCCCAGTGTATCATATGCCATCTGTTGGAGGACCAGTGGCCTCATGATGATTGATTGTATTTTACAGAAAATGTGTATAATGTGTGATGGAGTGACCGTCACTAGGGTTGTGGATGTGCTCTGACTGCCATTGCAATGAGCCCGACTCTTTGGCGTTGCAGTCAAAGCACACATTTGGTACCCCAGAGACCTGGGTTCGAAGCTGGGTGGGGTGTTTTCTCTTCCCCTTCGCTACAATAAGATTGTATGTAATTCTACTTGTGTGTGTCTCAAAGAAAAGGTGAAAAACTGTTTTGTGTTTTGCAGATGTGCATGGACAGGTTCTTGGACTCCCGGAGTCCCCCTGAGCCCTTGGACAGCATTCTTCTCGCAGCGTTTGAATTTGACCTTCACCAGGTCATAAAAGACTGCAGGTAAGCCCTCACATTACACAAACACTGACTTTCCTTAAATGTTACATTTCACTCAGGGCGTCGTTTAACTGGTAGTTCTTGTTTTACACTCGATAAATTATTGGTTTTGACACTGATGTCAACATGTCTTTATGTGTTGGGTTTCAGCATTGCTCTTAACAACTGGTGGTTTGTGGCCCACTTAACTGACCTGCTGGATCACTGCAAGCTGCTGCAGTCCCATAATCTTCAGTACGTACATTCCTCTGCCAACCAGTTGCACTCTTACGATTAGCAGCACTACTGGCCCCAAAACAGCACTCCCTCCTCAACACTGAACTCTTCTCTCTTCTCTCTCATCTTTGTGTTTTGTTCTCGTCTCGTCCTTTTTTAGCTTCGGCTCGAACCTGAGGGAGTTTCTGCTTCTGGAGTACGCCTCAGGCCTCTTCACCCATCACAGGTGGGCATACCCCTCCGCTGTGGCTCAGGACCAGCTCAGCACTTTAAGTGCCAATCAGCACACTGGCCATTTGTGATGACATAAAGCACTAAGGCTGCAGTCAGCACAGGCGCATACATCCCCAGGGAATAACGTGTGTTGGGAGGGGTGGGGGAGGTTAGGCTTGAGTTTGGCTGCACATCAGCAAACCCAAGACCTATACACTTTCAAAGTGTGTTCACAATACAACCAGTTTTGTCAGCTTCATTGGCAGAGTATGTATGTATTCACCAACACACATCTTGGGTTATTTTTTAAATGTGATGTTTCATGTTTTCAATCTCACCTCTGGGAAACAGTGATCTGGAAACCAATTTGTAATTTTTTTTGGCTTTCTTGTCAGTGTGCATGTGTCCCTTCAGTTAAAACGCTTGTTTGGCTAATAGGCTTGTATTATGCTTCATTAAGCTTTTTTTGGCAGTTAAGCTTTTATTATATTGTTAAGCTTTTGTTTTGGCAGTTAAGCCTTTATTATTTTATTATGCTTTTTTGGGCCATTAAGCCTGCGTTGTCCTGATAGACCCATGCACTGTGGACAGGCCTGAGGCTGAATAATGGGCTTTGCTCTGCTTGTACCAGTCTGTGGCAGCTGGCAGTGGACTACTTCGACCACTGCCAGGGCTTCGGGAGGGTGTACCTGGAGCTGCTGATGGAGCGTGTTCCCCTGGACACCGAGCGCAAGGCCCTCAAGGTGCTGCGCATCTGCGAGAAGAGGCAGATGACCGAACAGGGTAAAGCTCACCTGCTGGAGTGCACCTTTCACCATCACCCACATAATAATAATAATAATAGTAATAATAATAATAATAACCTTTACTTGTATAGCACAGTTCATACATACAAGATGCAGCCCAAAGTGCTTTACAGTTTGGCATGGTCACAACAAGACAGCATTTCTTGCAGTCCAGTGGCATCCACATGTACAGACAGACCACATGGTTTTTTTGGGATCTGTCCTCACTCCTCTGCTACCGAGAAAGCCCACAGGCTTTAAGCTTGGATAATAATGGATAATAAATGGATTATAGATGTTTCTGGGCATTGCCAAGCTGAAGATTTGCGCTAATGAGAAATAGCTGGTTTAGTAAATGGCTGTAATAAATACGTGGGATGCAATTGCACTCTCTGAAGCCAGGCTTTCCACCTTCCATGATAAGTTGACATAAAGCTGTTTGCATATCGTTAGCCTCATAGCATAATTGCCCAAGTCATATTTCAATGTTATATAGGCGGTTATGCAGGATGGTGCAGCAGTTGTAGGAGAGTAAAGTTAGGTAGATATCTCAATTTGGTCAAAAAATGACTTGGGCAGTTATGCTATGAGGCTAACGATATGTCAAAAATCTGCCTTAAAGACACGTTACTCTGATTTGTACTAAGATTATGTACTGAGATTGCTGAGCTGTTGTGTTGCAGTGCGCAGCATCTGTAAGATCATGGCCATGAGGGCACTTTGAAACAACCGAACACACAGAATTTGAAATTGCAATGCTCCCTAGCCCCACAGTGGACATTAAACATCTTATAAACAAGACAGGAAGACATGATGACAAACATAATAATAATATAGACATAGCAAAAAGTACAATAGGCTTGTATGTAATACAAATAAGTAAAAACACAATGTGTGGTGTAATCAAGCTCAAATGCTGACATTTAAGCAGGAGTGTCATTGGTTGTAGAGCTGATTGCTGAGCTGTTGTGTTGTTTATTTTCATTCTTCTTCTCATTATTATTATTTTAATGGTTTTGCTTTATTTTAAATTGTATTTTACTTTTTAAATCTTTAATTGTATTCTATTTTAAATTTGTGTAAAGCGCATTGAAGTGCATTTATGTATGAAATGCGCTATACAAATAATTTTGACTTTGACTTTTGACTTTAAGATTATGTACTGAGATTGCTGAGCTGTTGTGTTGCAGTGCGCAGCATCTGTAAGATCATGGCCATGAGAGCGCTTCGGAACAACCGGCTGGGCTCCGCCCTCTCCTGGAGCATCAGGGCCAAGGACGCCGCCTTCGCTACGCTCATCTCGGAACGGTTAGTACCACACGACACCACCTCACGCTCATCGCCCTCAGCCTTCACACACAGCCACTGTACTGTGTGTTTTATTTATCCTTTGAGACTAACCTGATTCTAACCTGATTCTCTATGTCTTTTATTTACTTTATACTTACTTTACACCTCACGCTTTTCGCCCTCAGCTTTCGCCCTTACACACAGCCACCGTCGTGTGTAGTTTATTTATCCTTTGTTTTACCAGGGTAGTCATGTTGAGACGAACCTGATTCTCTAATATGTCCTTTATTTACTTTATACTTACTTTACACTTTTTAAAAAATCTTTCGTGCTCTTATATTGTTCTTTGCTTTTATTTTTGTTAAGCACATTGAACTGGCTTTGGGTATGAGATACAGCGCTAAACAAATAAACTTGACATGACATGACTTGACTTGAGAGAGTAGTCTCTTTTGCAAGTGAGCCCAGGCCAAGAAACGAAGCACTTAGTGTAACTTGTATTGTAATGTGCCCACTGAGGTGTGTGCACTCAGCGCTGTTACCCTATCCACCCCCGGCAGGTTCCTCCAGGACTACTGCTCCCACGGACAGTTCTCTGACCTGGACCTGATCGACAACCTGGGGCCGGCCATGCTTCTCAGTGACAGGCTGACCTTCCTAGGTAAGCAGCGGGCCAGTGTGGGGAGACCGAGAGGTAGGTAGGGATGAAGGGGGAGTGAGAGTGAGGGAGGGAGGAAGTGAAGTGAGAGAACAAAATGGTGGAAGAAGGAAGAGATAAAAAGTTGGAAAACCACTACAGGAAGTGTACAGAAATGTGGGGTTAGGCGTGTTCGTCAAGGGCAGCGCGGTCATAGAGGGAGAGTGCTGGTCATTCGCTCTTTCCAACCTATTTTTGGTGTGTGGGGTACTGAACCTGTGACCCTCCATCTGTGGTCTAGCTTCTTAACGCTGAGGCCGCCATGTCATGTTGTATTTGTTGTTTGCAGGTAAATACCGGGAGTTCCACAGGCTGTATGGAGAGAAGCACTTCACAGAGGCGGGCAAGCTCCTGCTGTCCCTCATGACGGCCAAGATTGCACCCCAGAGCTTCTGGATGAACCTGCTCACTGACGCCCTGCCTCTGCTGGAGCAGAAAGAGGTTGGTGTTGATCACAGCTCCTCTAGACAAGTCCCTGCACTCGGCGGCCATCTTGGTGACGCAGTAGTGGTTTTAGGCACAGGCGAACAGGGCAGCCGCTGGGGCGGGGGGGGGTTGGGGTTGCTGAGAGGTGGTCTCGCCTGGGGAGTAAAACACTATAGAACCGCCACTGTGGTGATGCCTTTAGGGCAGCTGTTGCGGGTTAAAGACACTAGGGCCCAGAGATGTGACCGTGTTATGGTGTTTCTTCCGACCTCTTCATAACGTTCTTCCTTTTTCTGGCACAGGTAATCTTTTCAGTGGACCAAACCCATGAGCTGATGTACTGCTTGGAGGAGCTGACGTCTGGAAAGGCCCAGTCAAACCCCGACCGGCCCATGCAGGTGTGCAGGCACTCCTCATGCTTGCCTTCGATTTCACCTTAGCTCAACATGGATAATTCTTTAAACATTTATGCCACCTTAGCTCAACATGAAAAGTTATTTAAACATTTACGGCAATTCACTCAGCCCTGCTAGATTTTTCATTAGCTTTGCTCAGTGGGGATTTAGGTTAGGCACCGAAATACATATTATTTTTTAGAAACTAAACTAGATCCATAATTGTGGAGTTGGAGTGTCAAATATTTGACCTAGTGAGCAGCTGCGCTAGGAGGATTCACAGGCTCCATATAGTTCCAACCAGACCAAAAAATACTTCAGTGATGCAGTTCTGTGTGTTGAATATTTCTAGCAGTATCTAAAGCAGAAAATAGCTTATACCCCAGTGTCAGGGTAAATCCCTGTCTTGAATATGAGAAGGAGGCCCAGGTACAGTAATCAGGAACATGCAGAGGGATAATCTCCATGGTTCTGTGAAATGTCTGTGCAGGAGGAAGACCTCGAGACGACGAAGATCGAGCTCCTGAGACTGGCGCTGGCTCGGAACCTCGCCATGGCCATCGTGAAGGAGGGAACCGTGGAGGCCTGAGAAGTGCCGAAGTTCAGGTGGCGATGTGTCTGTGATTTATACTTTTGTTTGGTTGTTTTCTTTTTTTTTGTACTGTGTGTTATGTATAATAATGATGTAGAAGTTTGAAAATGCCCTTGATAATAAAAATGTACACTCTTTATATACATACGACACTGCGTTATGAAATCTTCATCTGACAGAAGTGTTTTTTTTAAAGCACTGCTTTAATTCCTCATGCAAGCAAAACAAGTCGCACATAGCTTACATTAAACATCTGAACACCAGCAACACATAACAGTAGACATATCTATGTACATAGAATTGTATGCCTGTTACAATGTATGCCTGTCACACAATGTAGTCACCAACACCACGTAGCTCCGCAGGCTGTAGCTGCTTTAAGGCCCAGAGGCTGTGCAGTTGGCTGGCGCTGTGGAGCTGGCCTCGTTTAATGCAGTGGAAGGGTTAAACAGGAAGTGAGCACAACCTGCGTAATCTTATCCTGCCACTGATGGCTGTCACCACGTCTGATAAAGACTGCACAAATAAAAGCTGTTTATAAACCTTTTGGGTCAGTGCCAACCACAAATGGCTGGCACTTTCCATATGCTATCTAGTATGTTGCCATGGTGCCTATTGCAAGACACTGCTTCTCCCCCCCCACCCCCCCACCCAATCATCTGCCGAATTTAATGAAGCACTGACTAAATACCAATTAGGTCAGACCTAGTTCAACCGATTCCTCGTATATTAAGGTCAGTCATTCTTGGAAGGGGCTTCAGTTTGATGTGCAATCTATTTACAGTACTTCCTCTGAGTAGACGTGTAGATACAATGGATACACTCGCAAACACTTCATTGCACTTTAGTGTGCATGGATGCCCCCTTACGGTTCACTGACCTTTGGTAAATCAGCCCAAACTGATAAATTTCAATAATTAGTCTGAATTTATAGTACATAAATATCAACACATGCTAACATTGGGATGTCCTGCGAGGAAAAGTCAAGTGGTCAGGTTAGGATTCAGTGTCCTGGGCTTGGTTGCCCAGAGTTGACAACTGCAGTACATACAATACTATCACAATACTGTCATATAAATACTGAATAATACAATAAACTATCCTCCAATAAATAAATTACAGCTAGTACCTAAAACAGTTTCATATCTGAGCTGTGGACCAGTTTACACTTTTGAAAGTGAAAAAGAAAGTGTTGTTCTGGGGCCTGTGATGTAACAATGTAACAACACATCTTGATGCACCACGGGCCTCCATTTTCCCACCACGGTGTTCTAGAATGCTGGAGTCAGAAATGAGTCTGAGACAGAAGCTGACTGCCATTAGCCTGTGTGTTCTGACAGCAATCTCTTCCTGGCTCTTACATCATTACCTCAAAGTCACTTCAAAAACAATGTCTCCAGGATATGGGGGCACTTTCTGAATACAAACTTTTGTCTGCTATTAGTTCATGTCATCATTCAGTCAAGCAAGCTTTTAAAATAGTGGTTTACCCTTCAAAGAAAAACACTTCAAATTCAGAGGTGAGTTGTATAACCGCTGTAAACAGAAATAACGAAATGCTTTGTCTCCCCAAGACCTGAAGGCGTAGCAGTATTAACATGGGTTTAGTTTCATCAGTAGTAATCACCAGGGACTGTTACCACATCTGTAAGTCCAGACAGGTTTTCATGTGTTTGTCATTTCAACATCCAGATTCAACAGCAAAACATTGCACAATACCTCCAATAACAACAACTCCAAATCCAATGATATTATGGAGGGATAAAAGTCATAAAGCTCTTCACCTCATTTTCTGAAACCCATCAAATGCTTGTAGCAATATCATCTTACCAGAGATAATGCACATAACATGTTTAGTAATATAAAACCTTCCTTCAACAATAATGTAAACAATTACTGTGGATGTTAAAATGGTGACCCTTCCAACTCTACCATCCATCTACCCATCCATCTTAATACACACAGGCATAGCCACCACAAAACGGCCTTAATAGACACTCATTGAGGCTGCACAATTTATTAGTGTTTGATGAGAGCTGCAACTTGAGCAAATGCAATTATCAGCACGCAGAGGCTGCTATAGTGAAGGGAAGGAGGGGTGGAGAAGTCACCACGCCCAGCTTTAAACCCTCCAGGGTCTCCAGGGTACCAAACGTGTGCTTTGACTGCAACACCAGGAGAAGAGCCAGGCTCATTGGTATGGCAGTCAGAGCACACCCACAGCCCTAGTGATGGTCACTCCATCACAGCTGCAATTATAACTCTGTGGCTTACAACTCTGTGCCGATGGCTAATCTTGAAATGTCTATAATTATTATATTCATGTAATTCTCCTTGAGTGGCAGACAGTGAAGCTTACCTGTTAGGAGAGCTGTGCATCTGACACACAAGACATGCTCACTCACCGAAAAATGTTAAGTATTGAATTGAAGGTTGACTTTTAAAAATAATACTGTGAATCAAACCGCATTTGTAGTGTCCATCGGAAAAACAAATATCACAATTAGCAATCTCCCCAAAATTGTGCAGCCCTAATAGTAGTGAACTGCATCTGTTAAATGCACAGCCCTTGCAGGCATTAAGTCTTTGGTAAGATGGATTGGGAAAGAGGGACACTGGGGGGTAATAAATGTCACTTCCTGTTCCTGTTCCTGCCAGCTCATTGTGATACGCTGAAAGGACTACGTGCAGCTCTATTGAATATCAAGCGTCCTGACCTCTTGACACCACGGCTGCAGCTGTACCAATCTTTGCATCCTTTAAGGTACAATGAGTAACACTTCCAAAAGACAGATGCCTTTGCCAATATACCCTCTGTCTCTGTAATACAAGATGTTTGATGTTTTCTGGGCTTCTACTCAAGGAGTGATATGCATCTACAGCCTGCAGGATACTTGACATATCTTAAAACAGTACCAGTGGACACATTTCTCTGCAAAATATCTGGTTGGATAACTTTTGGACAACTGGGTCTCGGTTGATGGATGACTTGCCTGTTCCAGTTTACAACCCAAAATAGGAATAAACAAAAACAAAAGCAAAATCAGCTCTTAAATGTTTATATATGCTACGTCCTCTCACCTCCATGGGGTTTAAAAGATGGTTCGGTTCAGTCCATCAGTGTGTGCTTGTCTGAATGCAGGGCACTGTGGTTGCATGTCCTCCATGTCCTCCATGTTAGACCACGTGACCAGTGGCAGTCTGTTTGTTCAGCCTTCAGCATGAAGCGCTTGTTCTGCTCGTCGATGCTGCAAGATGATGTAATTACGAAGGCCTGGCCTTGCCTCCTTTGGTCAGAAACACAACTGGGACTATATACTGGAATGATAACGGGGGTTGACGGTACAAGCTGTGCAACACCTGGAGAAAAAAGAGAAAAAAAAAAAACCACACACTTCTTTTTTTTTCTTCCTCCCTTCCCCACCTGCTGGGGTTCCCCACACGGAGGCGGTCACTGGACACAGGGAGTCCCCTAAAGTCATACAGTCAGGGTTCAGAGGTCACAGGGTCATAGTTTGTCCCACTGACTTGGCGGGGGAAACTGGTCCACCTCCCCCACCTCCGCGTACTGCCTGTCACCCAGGATGAACATCAGCTTGAAGCGCAGTCGCACCTTCTCCTGTGGGAGCACACAACACATAAAGCACATTAGGAATGTGGTAAACCAGACTACTGCATGACTCCTGCATGATGCCTGTTTACTGCCTATTGGCTGCATTATTGATTTCTTATATGACTCACACACACATCACTTCTTGCACTTACGTGAAACTATTGACTAAGTATTGATTATGTTAAATATTGAACACCAACAATGAGTGCAATTTAGAAGAGCACAGCTGACTGCAATCAGGGGAATCAGAGGAGACAGCAGTTAGGCCATCTCCACGGTGTAATCTGACGCTGAGTATTGATTGGCTGACGTGCTGAGTGAGTGAGATGCGTACCCTCAGGGGATTGGCCAGCAGCATGATTTGCGTGATGGAGGGCGGGGGCAGGATGGGGTTAAACGGTGCCAGCTCTGTGCCTGTCGGGGGCTGTAGCTTCACCTTCATGGACTGGACAGGAAATAAAAAAAAAGTGTGATGGACAAAACCTAGGTGAATATAGAAGACACTCAAGCAACCTGTCTATAGTGGGTGAATTATTTGATTGCATGTGTGTAAGTGTATCTGTGTTTTACAGAAAAAGAGTTATTACATAATAATAATATAAGTAATAATAATAGCATTATTATTAGTAGTAGTATTACTAATATTGTTATTATCATTATCATTATTATCATTATGGGTAGTCGTAGTAGCAATAGCAGAAGCAGTAGTAGTAGCAGTATACTATTACTATTGGTACTATTTGTTATGATTGTGTGCGTTTTCTTTACAATCCTAAAAGAACAGATTGCTGTAAAACACACATGGAGGATATCTGTTGTAATAAAGTAAGCCAAAGCAGCACCTATGTGTGTACATGTATGTCTGTCTGTGTTTGAGAGAGAGAGAGAGAGAGACAGAGACAGAGAGACAGAGACAGAGAGAGACAAAGACAGAGAGAGAGCGAGAGAGAGAGAGAGAGAGAGACAGACAGACAGACAGACAGAGAGAGACAAAGACAAAGACAGAGAGAGAGACAAAGACAGAGAGAGAGAGAGAGAAAGACACACTTCCACGCCCACACAGAGGCGGTGTCGTACCTTGGGCACGGCTGCCTGCAGACTGACGTTGCGGATGGGCAGCGGTGCGGTGTTCAGCATGGACAGCACCACCACCAGCACGTCTGTCCTGCCCGCCGGACACTCGGATGCAAAGTGCAGGAGCACGCGTACCCCGTCTTTATCGTACGCCGTCACAGGCAGGACCTTGCCTGCAGAAAAACAGAAACACACCCTCATTACAGGGAATACTGTGAAGGTAGTTTAAGTGACAAAGTTAGTTTAAACAAAAACCAGAGGCAGTCGTAAAGCTGATAAAAGAAAAGCCTGTTGGAATGTATTTAGTTTAGAGAATAAAGCCCGGAGCTCTTCAACTAACAGTTTTACAAATACCATTTGTAATGTACCATTTGTACCATTTGTCATTATTACCATAAAACCAGTCACCTCATTATCTCTTACTTAACCACTGTTGTAGCTTAAACCCCCCAGATCTTCATAACCCTCAGCCTAAGGAGACCATCAGGGAAGCCCCCGTAAACTCAAACAGCCAGCTACGGGGGGGAGCCTGATTACACTGAATGGCATAAGTGGCTAAAGACAGATGGAGGTACTGCATTACCTGATTAAAATTGATCTGCACGACTGTAAGGTGATGAGAAGTGAGCAGCTGGGAAACTTTGCAGCTCTACATAATTACAAGTGCACACTGTGTGTCATTTGAAGTAAGCAACTCAAGGTTATCCAAATGAACTCCTTAGGGCCTACTGGATGCATGTAAAACTGAAAGGGTGAAACAAGGGTGCACCGTGTGTCCTGTGACTGTTACCATAGTCGTGTCAGACTCCACCGAGCGTGTAATTTATTTATGACTTCAAACATTCTCTTTAGCTGGCATATGGCATGTGCACAGCACACTCACTGGGTTTGATGGCGTCGAGTGGGACGTGAAGGTTGGCCATGGAGATCTCTGGGCCTTTGGCGGGGCTGCCCTGCAGGGAGGAAGGGGCGGGGGACAGCGAGCGGAAAAGGGGGCTTCCTGGTGCTGAGCTGACAGTGGGGGGGTGGTGGGCTCGGGGGTGGCCAAGCGCCGGCGAGCCTGGCAGCACCCCCATCTGGAGAAGAGGGTTCGGCGCGGCCACGTGGCCCAGAGAGGCGGGGCCGGCAGCAGATGATGTCACAAAGGGGTTGCCAGTAGTGGACTGCACTGGCATGCTGTCAGGAGGAGAACAAAACAACACTGGGATGGATTTTAGGTTTTGATTAAAAAAAGCAAGTAAATATAAACTCTTAAACTGTTTAATGCATCACATTACATTACATTACATTGCATTTGGCAGACACTTTTATCCAAAGCAACTTACAATAATGCACTGAATGGAACTTTTACATTCTAATAAAATACTGTTCAGAATAAAAATACTGTTTAAATATCATCTTATCTGCAATTTTTATTCAAAGATTTTAGTACGCTATACAGAAAATGCAGCCGAAGACAACAGTGTATTTTAAGCCACCTCTTCGGCTCCCCCAGGTTCAACATGGAGAACTCTGTCAGACTGTGACCAGAGGGGGCGCTGTTGGTGAGATTCTGAGTAGCAGGGGGGAACACAGACCCTGCCGTCTGTGTTGTGGAGAAGCCAGGGCCTGAAGCCTGGAGGCCAAATGGATCCAAACCAGTATCAGTGACCTGCAGGAAACAGCCAGAAAGTTAAAGCAACACTAAGTAGCTTTTTTTCAACATGAAAATAAAGTTTCCAAATCGTTTCAGTGGTTCATGAACTCGTAACAGGGTCAACAGCACTTCTGAATTAGCTTTGCGGCCTTCCATGGGCTATAACAGCACTTGGCAAATTTGACAAAGTAGGTCACCCATCTGTAGTTCAAATGAGACATACGAAGCACGATTCGCTTCCAACTTGTAGGGCGACCGAGAAGGAAAAGTGTTTTAGTGTTGCCTTAACGTACACATGAGTAGCCTTACAACATGCCCACAGCATGAATGCTTCCCTTATTTATAAGGGCAATTTCTCTTGCAGTGAATGAACTGACGTGATTGGACGAATTGACGTAAGTGAATTGACGTAAGATGTGATTGGACTTTACATCATTGGCTTATTATCATTGTTCATAATGTTCATAATGAAATTTAATAGCCTTTTTCATATCATGTGTCTCTGTTTTACCTCTCTCTGAGATGCACAGTGGTTCACTGTGTTAAGATAGCTCATGAAAGCTGTAGGGTTAAGCTGGTTAGGGTAAAATGGGCCATGCTTTGCCACATACAAACTCTGCTGTGTTGTTTCTTTCACGGATGATGAAATATTTGACATATTTGTCACACTGCGTAAGGACTGTGGTAAGAGGTCACATCGCCCAGTCCCATGAGAAATGTCCGAAATTTGGCTGTAAGTGTGATGACGTAAGATATGCGGTTTCTATGGAATGCAGTTACTCCCTGTGTAGTTTTATATTTCTGCTATTTTGCATACCATTACATACACAAAAGCTACAAAACACACGAATGAAATGGAGAAAAAGAAACAGGAAAAGCATACAATTGGGGAAAGCATCCTGATTAATTGATCTCATCTGTACACCTGTAGGTGGTTATGTAACACAGGTGAAAGGTGCCTCACCGGTAAGGATGCCCACTGGTGCCTGGAGAAGTCCTCTGCTCTCTGTGCCTGATTAGCCACACCTGGCGCCGGGTCATTCAGCCCTGAGTGGAAGCAGCACAAACCCCTAGTTATGCAACCAACCCCATTCATCTCTCTGACCAAAGAATTACAAGCATGTCATGTGCAGATTATAACTGGACAGCCGTTCTCCTATTGTTGTGAGACAAAGGACTTTTTGTTGAGACATATTCTCTCGGGGTGGGGGGGCTTTAGAAATATTCATTTTGAACAGCACGTCTATATTTAAAATTGGCACTAGTGATGATCAGTGATCTGAGACTGTGGTAATGCTTAATGAGGTTAATAGTCTCCATCGCTAAATTAAAACCAGGATGAGCTCAACATGTGGCAGCAAAAACACTCCCACCTAAAGATAGCAGCTCCTCATCGAGCAGGGAGAGCGGTGCAGCAGATTGCTTGGTGATTGGCTGTCGACTGGGGCTCGACGTCTGACTGGCGTTGCCGCCCGGGGCCCCGGCCAATCGGCGAGGAGGGGGCGGGAGAACCGGGATGGAGGAGGCCATCTGTTTGGCTGGGGAGGCATTGGAGACTGCTGAGGGCGGGACCGACGGTGGAGACGGCGGGGGATTTGCGGGAGCGTCGATGCCGGCAAGATCAATCAGCGTGTCGGTGACTTCAGTCTCAGCGTTACCTGATCAAGCAGAGGTGAGGTAGGACTATTAAAACACCATGCACTTAAAATGACCCTGCTGTGCAATACTGAGGTTAAAGTCATTACAAAGGCACAACTGACACAGAGCCAATGATGGTCCACCTCCATTAATTACATGTAATTACACAACATTTATAATTATATAGGAATATCTACAGTTACCTTGTTGTATATATAAATAGAATTGAAATGCCATCAAATGAATGTGACAAGTAAAAAAATATACACTGGATCACACTGTGTGCAAATCAGCCCCAATCCCTATGACTATGGCGGATGGCACTGCACACTGTGTGCAAAGCAGGCCTACTCCCTATGACTATGGCGGACGCCCCTGGGCTATTGGTCACTACTAGGAGGAGGAGGAGGAGGAGGAGGAAGTGATGCTCACTCTCTGGTCCAGCTGCTGGTCTCTGCTCCTCGGCGTCGCCGTTGTCCGTGTGGCCCAACACAACCCGCCGGTACAGACTAATGACCTTGGACAGGTCGTCACTGGCCTGCAAAATGTCACCTGCAGAGGAAAAGGTCAACTGTCATGAAAAAAAGAAAAGAAAACGGATTAAACAGTGACTCAGAGAAAGGAATGAATTGAGGACACGGGTGGCGGGTGGCTGTGACAGGTGGGAAAACAGAAGGGCTATGACATGCACCCAGACTGGCGTCGTTGTCCTCGCTCTCCGTGGCCAGTTTGAAAGCAGTGCGCCTCAGCTTGTCACAGCGATCATACAGCTCCTGAAACAAACACATCAAAATAAATAAATAAATAAACAAAAATCTACCTGCTCACATGTGTGATTGGGCTCAATGCAAGTTGCAATTTCAGGTGTGTGCACTGTGTGCTGTGATGTGCTGTGTAATAACAATGACAAATAAGAATCTCTTTCACGTAAAATACTGTGATCACGATAGCCTTGAGTGGATAACAGCAGGCGTGAGAAAAACAGAACTTGCCCCTCACCCTGATAAGTTCTCGGTCTGACTCAGAAGACCGGTCTCTGTCGTAGTGGCTCAGCATCTCGCCGAGTAGCTTCACGTTGTTGTTCACCTCCTCCAGCGTCTTGATACGCTTGGTCATCTTGTGCACCCTGACCTCATCCTGTCAACACACTCGAAATATGACACAAGTCTGCTGGGAATGGACAACAGGTGCAATGACTCACACACACACACGCACACACACACACACACACACACACACACACACACACACACACACACACAGCACAGCACCCTGAACACTGCCAATAAAAGTGCTGTGTAAGTGATGTGTGTACAGACACCGCTACCACACACACGTGTGTTACCACTGACACTACCAAGGATACAGGGTAAAGTGCGTAGAATGCAGTTTAGGGATCTACCACACAAGTTTTATGTTAATAAAATCTTATGCTTTCTAGAGGAGTTTGTGAAATTGACACAACAAATGCCCAAACCAGTTTCTGAAAGATTGTCCTGTTTAGTTGGTATTTGCATTGCATAACACTGAAAAGCACTATTAAAATAACACCGGAAAGTTGTCAAGTAAAGCTTTTCAAAATGTTAGCAAAATATAGGACGCTTCTCTGTAAGTCAACAACAGACAACACCAACAGACATTGACAGCGATGCGTCATCATTAGGAATCCTCTGTAATTTCCCAGCTTGGGATCAATAGAGTACATCTACAGTATCTATCTATTAGTCTGCAGTCTGACTCAGGGCCTGTGACGTGTGTGTGTGTGTGTGTGTGTGTGTGTGTGTGTGTGTGTGTGTGTGTGTGTGTGTGTGTGTGCGTGTGCGTGTGTCTACCTTGTCTATGGTGTTGTAGTGGCAGTGTGGGCCCAGGTTGAGGTATGTGTGTGTGACGGGTGTGTGTGTGTGTGTGTGTGTGTGTGTCTTACCTCCTTCACCATGCTCTTGATGAGTCTGTTGGCCTCCTGTAGGTCCTCTGGATTCTTACTCCTCAGCAGCTCAGCCAGCAGCTGTGGACACATCACAACATCAGACTTTACTTCTAGTGTACTCTACTCCCTCCCTCATATACACATTATACATATTTTATACTTATTTTATCTTTTATGCTTTTATATTGTCCTTTGCTTTTATTTTTGTTAAGCACATTGAACTGCCTTTGTGTATGAAATGTGCTATACAAATAAACTTGACTTGACTCATAGACTCACCGCCACCACACACACAACTAACTATTTATTTATTTTTAGATTTATTTATTCACATTTATTACTTTTTGATCTTAATGCACATAATAACACTACTGTCTAACTGTCTCAACTCCAAAGCCCTTTGGGTGAACTGATGTTGTTGTTTAAATGTACTATATTTAAATAAAGTGACTTGACTAAAGTGACTTGACACACCTTGCCCATGTCTTCATTCTCAAAAACTGGATTTTTGGTTCGCGTTGGAGGAGAGGGCAGCAACATCCGGTCAGCAGGGAGCTCTGGGTCTGAGCTGACGAGGCCTAAACAGAAGCCAAGGAGTAAGCAGCACACAACACTACAGCATACCTGTCAAGTCAGGTCAACCATCCCAATTTCCCCTGGATTCTGCCTTATGTAAAAATTCTTAGGAGTATTTTTAGATATATATTTTAAATATATCTATCATCATTAATAAATATAAAGGTTTCAAGCTGCCCATTTCCCTTATTGCCTTATTGTTTATCTTATTTTCAAGTCCTAATGTTGACAGGTAAGCATTAGAGGCACCTGCCATAAAGCGTGTGTGTGTGTTAGCGGTGACAGGTAGAGGGCTTTACCTTGTCGTCTCAGCGTCTGATAGGCGTCGCCGATTTTGGCTTCGTTAGGAAAAGCCACAGTCCAGCTGTACAGGATCTCTATGATTTTGGTCTTCACCTTCTCTGGCACAGAGTCTCCCAAGTACTATAGACACAGTGAGAGTGCTGGTACAATGCCTCTCTTCAATACTGACCAAATAAACATCACTTCTCAAAGGGGAAAAAAATGCAACTTACCTTGGGCGATACAGCTTTGATTAGTTCGTTTAAAAATCTATATTTGGCAATTTCATTATGAAACCTCTTCCCACAGTTCTTCATGCATGCCTCCAACACCTGCAGATGCAAAAAAAAATAGTCAGACCGTAGATAACAAACAACTGTGGCTCTCATTGCTAAAGAAACACACACATTACACATACTGTTAAAGCTTGGAGTGCCTCCCATTCCTGAGGAGAGTGGATTTTATGAATGAGTAGCTGCACTGCTATTTGTGGTCTAGAAAAGAACAGAACAGAAGAGAGTTAAAAATTGTGGATAAAAAAACACAGCGGAGCTAATATGGATAAATATGCGAATGTTTTCACCCTTCTAGTTCCTTATTGATTTGGTCACAGAAGCCAATGATGTACTCCCAGTCCTCCTGCCTATTAGTTGGGTGTGTGGCTTTGTCTGCAGAGAATGAAAATAATGCCACTTAAAAAAAGGAAAAATCTGCTTTGAAAGACCAAATGGCAAAGATGAGGTGTGTTGGCCACAAAGTAGCGAGGAGATGGACCATAGACATTCCACAGGCTTTTAGGCAGTTCGTAAAAATGTTAAATCACCAAAGCAACACATCACCAGGTAAATCACAAGTTGCATTACGAAAAAGACAATACAGATAAACTAAATGAGGACACATTTTCATCCGATGTACTGTGATTATAGTGTTCAAGCAGCGGGCTGCCAAACCCCATGTCAACTCAAGGCTGGTACCCCCGCAGCATCATTTGGGCGACACTAAAAGAATTGAATGGGGCTGGTGCTAGTCCTTAGCTTGTGATGACAGCTAAATACGACAACGTGGTTTGCCATCAGCGGCAACAAAACGCACATTTATCATCCCATTATTCACAAATAATGCGATAACAGCTACTGGTCTAATATATTTCTTCATGCAAATTGCAGGCGTTAGGGAGCAAATAAACTCACTGAGCCAGGATTCCAGCGACTCTCCTTCCTGGTACGCCATAGCCTCTCATTGCGTCCCGTAAACTGCGCTCGTATGAATGGGTGGCATTACAATGAATGGTATTTACACTTGGCTGTTTTACATCATGTAAATAGCTATTATTTGTGCATTTGCACAAAATAAAAAACTATGCACTGTACATCCCAATATCGTTAATATTTTATGGATAGGATGCAGACAGTTGTGGATCTGGGTAGCAATTTACTGAAACAGGCAATGTGTTCGCTACCTGTATTTTAAGGTCCCCTTCTGACATTCCACATTTTCAATATGGCGTCCTACTTGACACACTTGCTGAAACCTTGGAGTCCAAGGTATGTATGTTTAACATGACTGTTTAATTCTTACTATTTGTTCCCTTGTGTGCCTGCGCAACGTTTACTTTATATATGGAAATGTAGTATCCATGTAGTGTGATCCCCTTACGATTTCTTGAATTGACTAGCAAATGTGTAGGATCATTGCATAGCTAACTGTATCATGTAACTCAGCCTTATCCATTAGTATAAACTGTGTTTTCAATACTTGGTAAGCTATTTGCGTGAGCTTTATTATTGTCTACGAATTTAATTATGTCAACTGCAGTCTGCTTTACGAATGAATGTACTGCTAGTTATTCCACTGTGTTTGTGCACACAAGGCATCATATGGTCGCTGATTTCAGTTGTTCATCGCGAATGGATTGTCTTAAAGGTTGACACTAGTGAGATGGAGTCGGTACAATCCATACTATCTGGAGCCGGAGACGAGCAGAGACACATACAGCAAGCCAGAAACAGAGCTGACGCCAGAACAAATTGAGGAACGTGAGCTAAAGAAAGTTCGCCCAATCAAGGCGGCCGTGTCAGGAGTCACCAGCTCGGGGTTTAATGACCCGTTAATGAAGTAAGTTTCCACAACAACTTACTCATCTATACTTAACGGGTTAGGGTTCAGGGTTCGTGCCTTACACAGACTGTCTTTTCCCTTTATGCAGTAAGTTCATCAACTTGATGATGCAGGATGGCAAAAAGATCCAAGCCAGTGACATTATGAACCAGGTATGTGTATAAGTGTGTAAGAGGTCTGTCAAGTCATTTGAATTAAATTCAAGTCATTTGAATTAAAATGTAAAGCTTACATTAATGTGGCTTTAATCAAAACAATTGTGGGCTTAATTTTATTCTATTTGAATAGACCTTATTTAATTTAACCACAGTGCTGCAGCTCACAGTTATGTGTTTAACGCCCAATTCTTCCAAACACCCAGCCTGAGGTTGGACCAGGTGCCTCATGTTATTTCTTTTGCCTTCCACCTTAAGACACTAGAGGCAATCAAGAGGAAGCAGGTGGAGAAGTATCACAAAGCTGGACAAGCGGCCAAGATGGAGATTGAATGCAATCCCTACACCATCTTCCATCAGGCTCTGGAGAACTGCAAGCCAGTCATTGGTCTGGCCAGCATACAGAGGGGCGGCAAATTCTACCAGGTGACATCTCCAGACACACAAATGTTTTCTGCATCCAATTGTTATTCTGACATTAAATACAAAAACCAATCTGTTTAAATTGCCTTCAGCTCATTGTGGATGCTAAGATGCCAAACTGTAAAGCACTTTGAGCTGCATCTTGTATGTATCAATTGTGCTATACAAGTAAAAATTATTATTATTATTATTATAAAACCTTGACCACTGTCCCCTTGTAGGTTCCTATTCCTCTGACAGACCAACGTCAGCGTTTCCTGGCCATGAAGTGGATGATCACGGAGTGTCGGGACAACAAACACCGTCGCACGCACATGTACGAGAAGCTCTCCCAGGAGCTCCTGGCTGCGTTCTCAAACGAGGGCAACGTGATCAAGAAGAAGCACGAACTACACAAGATGGCGGAGGCCAACAGAGCATATGCACACTACCGCTGGTGGTGAACGGCTGTGGTTCAGCCTTCAGACTGTTACTATGGACACGGTCACTTCCTGCCTCATAGTGAAGACAGGAAGGCTAAGTGTGTGTCCTTGTGTGTCCTGCGTTCACCGCTGGGTCTGTATATAACTACATACATTTCACTTTATATTGGTGAGGAGGGGATTCAAGAAGGGTGACAACATTTTTCAACATGCAACTCTGCCAAAAGGAACTAATACAACAAATCCCCCTTTGAAAGGATGTGAAGTTTGGACATGGTAAAAAGAAGAGGTAAAATGGAAGCAATGGGACTTACAGTGAGGGTCTGGTGTACATGCTGTGGCTCTGTGCACTCAGCTTGTGAAGTGTAGATGCCAAAAAGCTCAGTCCACTCAATGGAAAGATTAACTCTGTCTTGTAGTACCAGGAAGGCATCCGTGTAAAATATGATGGGGGAGCGTGTGTGTTGTGAAAATAAATTAATGTCTTTAATAATTAGAAGTGCTATTTTGTATATGATTCATGCACGAGGCTGACATTGTCAATAGTGCAATGCCTATTAATGGTTAGTCACACAATCATCTTAAATATTAGATCTTTATTGAAGCCAGCATTCTTTTAAAGTATAAAGTCAACTGTTTACAAATAGTGAACAGACTTTTCTAGAAATTTGTAAAAATATACAAAACACAGTATGAAAACAACATGCACAATTCAATTCTTATGAATACCTCTGTTCAACAAAACACAATTTATCTGACATTTGGAAAAGGCAGGTCAATGTCTTATAAAAGACACAATCCGCACATAAATGTATTTAAGGAATGCAGCTGAAAATATCAAGTACTCTGTGTCAAGCAGTCTACTTCAACTTTTGAAAGATACAAAATATATTTTTCTCAGAATTCTAAGTTGATTAGTTTAGACGTCATTTAACAGCATCAAAATAGATTCTCATTGAATTCCAGCAGAAGAATAATAAAACACTACTTTGGATGTTAGTATGTATTGCTAAATTTATAAAATCCAAAATGATTGTGACCTCTAGAAAGACAACTGCTCAAAATCTATGAAATATAATCATAATATTGAAAGGCACAGCAACAGTTATCTAAAGTTACTGATTTCAGTCTTGACAGTTCATTCTGACTTGTTTAACAAACATCATAGCACAACTGATTCTCATGCCTGACTGTTTTTGTAAACACTTCAAAGTTGCAACAGTGTTCCATAAAAATGTGGTTTAAAAATCCTGTGGAAAATACCAACTGTATGCAACTAGTCTCACCATATTAAGTGTAAGTACATAGTTATTACAGTGATGAATCACAACAGCTTTTTCATTCTTTCATTCATTTCATGTTAGGAAGACAATGTGATTAAGTCAGTGTGAAAACAAGTCTGAGAATCTGGTCCACAGATGGCAATGGGACATTTTGAATATTTGGCAAACCGCTGCTTAAAGCATCAAACCAGTTTAGCACCAACAAGGTAAAATTCCCATCACATTAAAATAAGGAAATTTACATGTAGTAATATATAGTTACGCCAGTTTAACACAGCGTGAGAAGATTTTTATCAGTGTTTTGTTTGACATGTATTCCAAAGTGTAAAAAAGGGCAAACCCTTTTACTAAAGCGCTGTATATAAAACCTCAAGACCTCAAGTGTAGCTACAGAGGAGATGCTGTGAAGTAAAAATATGTCCCTTGGCCATGGGGATAGCCTCATCAACTTTGCCCTCTGTCATCATTTTATATATCCTAACTGCTTTAAATATATATATACCTCAGACTTCATAAGTATATTAACATCATAAGTATGTTAAATGATATTAGTGCAAATGGCATAGTACATAGACAATTTAAAAAAAAAAAAAACATTACATAACTTCATTATCCATCATGTCCTAAGTTTCAGAACTGATATTAGCTCAAAGTACAATGCTAGCTCTTCATCATTCAGTCTAGTCAAAGTGAAATATCCTCAACTTGAAGTACAGTACTACATCTGACTCTAAACACTGCAACCTACCAAGCCTCTCTTCAAGTAAACCTACAACATACTTCCCATATTTCTTAGTGCCCTTTGTCTAACACACCTTCTGTGTAACTTCCATCAATTAATCACCTCACCTATGGTAATTAACCCCTTCCCTACCCGCTGCACTGTTAGTGTAACTTCCATTGCCCAAAATATCCCTCCTCCCATGCCTGCACCCGCCCCACACACACCTACACCTCAGTCAGTCAAAGGAGCCAAGTTATAAGCCACTGGATTTCTTGAAGCTCCAAAGCTACAAAAAAAAAGAAGTCCAGTTGCTTACAACTCAGTCAGTCAAAGGAGCCAAGCTGTGAGCAACTGGATGTTTTTTTGGAGCTTGAAGCTCCAAACCTCATAAAAGAAGTCCACTTGCTTACAACCTAGCTCCTTTAACTACCATGACAACTGGATGAATGAAAATCTTCACAGACATACTCAATCAGTCGGTCACCTCGCTGTAGTAGTACTTCTGCGCCGTCTCGCTTAGGGTCCAGCCGCCGGCGCGGAACTCCAGGACCTCGAGCAGAAGCAGGCGTCCGAGGGAGGTGAGGTCCTCCTGGAGCAGGAAGCCGTCCCGCAGCAGGCAGAACAGCTCGTCCATGCGCTGCTGACTCATCTTCTCCAGCTGCTCACCGATGCGGTGCAGCGCCAGCACCAGACAGTCCACCTGGGGGAGGGGGGAGGGGAAAGGGGGTTACAAGGATGTTTTACTGTCACTTGCATAGACATACTGGGTAGAGTAGGACATGCAGTGAAATTAATGACTGTTTGCACCATGAAAGTATTGTAATAACTGGAGAAGGCTAGGAAGTCCCCCCCGTCCAAATCCTGACCTCCTGGTTTGCACACAGCTCCATCAACCAATGATTGATAGATGTTAGTAGTGCTAAAATATCTGGCTAAGGGGCTACAATTCAGTACCACATATTTGGTCCAGTTCTTCACTAAATTAGCTGATTCCAATCACCTAACACCTAACCCTCTAACCCTAGAGGAGGTAATTAAATGCACAGACAGAACCAGGTGATTTGGAATATGCAATAGCAGATTGTAGCTTCTGAATTGAAATCGTTCATCACTGGATGATATAGCATGCGTACAGCATGTAGTACGCCATTTCCAATTTAAAAATATGCAGGGCAGGATGTACCTTCTGCCACCAATACTGTAAAAGGTTTACATGCAATTAAATCATTTAATAGCCACTTGTCTCTCTGACATCCTTCAGAATGACCTGTTAGCGTAGACTACTGTAGTTTTACCTCCTCCTCGTTTCTGAGGGAGTCCGGCTTTGCGAGCTGGAACAGGCAGTCATAGACCGGATGCACCAGAGCCATCATGGGCATATTATTCACCTGGGGGTCAACAGAGGAAGCATACACACAGTCCCATTCAGCAGAGTGCTCCCTGTGCTGGCATATACTAATGGATACTCAAAATATTTATCAGTCATTATCACAGTCTCATCTTTTGAAACATTAAATTGATTGTATGGGATATTCATTATTTATTGAAAATATCTACACTGAGGTACAAAGTTCACAGTGTACTGTCATATGCAAAAGGTTGTTTACCAAGTACAATGGAGATTTTACTTCCTTCACATGCTTGAAATGTATGCTCACTCATTATCCATTTCAATTTTCAATTATTAGGTTCTTATAACTCTGTAGTAATAAACTGATGTGATGTTAAAATGTAATCTAACAGGTAAAAGTGTGTAAAGGTGTGTGTGCAGTGTTAGCCGGCACCTTGAGGTAGTCAAAGACGTTGCAGATGAAGGAGACGTAGCAGACCCACTCCTGCACAGAGCGCTTCCGCATCTCCTCGCGACCTTTGAACTCCAGCTGGAGGCGGTTCAGCAGATTACGGCGGAACACGCTGCCATTGTTCTGCTTGGCCTCTGCCTGAGGACGAGCCGTGGGCAAATCATGAGGCTCGCAAACGCAAGGCCACGCTGCATCAGTGTACTGGTCTGACTTTGTGCTTGTTTGTGTCTGCTTTGTGCTACTCTGTCCCCATGTGGGGAGTATGTGTGTCTGTAGTGTGTTCCCTGCTCCAGGAAACTTATTCAGGCACATGCATCTCCCTGTATGTATGAAGGTAGTCAACAGCTAGTCAGTAGTGTTTCTGTACACCTTTGTCAGCTTATGTCCTCCTTTTTGTAAGTCGCTTTGGATAAAAGCGTCTGCCAAATGTAATGTAATGTAATGTAATGTAATAATGTACCATATGTAGACCTTTACGTCAAAGTCAAGTCAATGTCCAAGTAGGTTTTGTTGTCAATTCTGCCATATTAACAGGGGATACAGAGGATTGAAATTACAATTCTCTCAGACCCATAATGCAACAGGACAGACATAAACATATGGGTGTTTTTTTCACATATGGTTCCCTTTAAACAAACCAAACCCAGTCCCCTAGGTGTCTGTGGCTGAAACCAAAATTGTCACTTGTTCACCATATAGTGCATTGTGGGGAACAAAACAATGTAACCAACACCCTATGTAGTGCGCTATGTAGTGAATGAGTTAATATTTCAGACGGAGCCACCGTGTGTGTGTCTCTTGCCCCTTGTATATCTCTATAAAAACGTGGCACTTTCTTGGTCATAAAATAAATCTGACTTTATGTGTTACCGGTCTCAGGAGGATATCTTCCTATATAATTTACACGGCTATGAAATAGCTCTGTGATGCATCCAGCTGGGCATTAATAACATATGAGTGGACCAGCAGAAAACAAGCTCAGTTCTGTTTGTATTCACATTGTGAAAGAGGGATGAGTTGTCTTTCTGGTCAACTTAAGTTGTAATGAGCCTCACTCCTCTTCTGTTCACACTGTAGCTTCTGTAGAGCTCTGAAACCGTTACTCCTTGGTATTCTGGGTAGTTTTTCGAATGCTTTTCGAATGCAGACATGTGATCTGTCTACGGGAATCTAAGAAGGTCAAAAAAACTGTGCACAAAAGGCGAAGCGAACCCAGAGTGCTATGTGTACACACTGCACAGGTTAGGCGAACCGTACTGAGACCACCTCCCGAGATAGTCTCGGTTCGGTTCTTTTTAAAGGGGTCTGAGTGTGCTTAGAGTGTTCACATATAGGCCTATAATGCTCAATTAGTGATCTGAGTTCACTTTAAACGCTGAAAGGGACCAAGTGTGAAAACACCCTAAAACTAGAAAGTAAACATCAACAGAGCTAATGGTTTTAACAAACTGAGGTAAAAGATAATACATATACAATATTTAAGAGGCGAAAGGTAGAATACCTACCTGTACAATGGTGAAGCAAATCCTCCCTGCTTCTTTGCTAAACACCTGGTCCTTCAGAGACTGATCAACGATTACATTTGACACTTTATCCAAATCTACTGCACTGGGATCTGGGCAAAGAGGAATGAATGTTAGAATGATGCCAGCTGAAAAAAAAAACATATTTATATCACTGTGGGTGGGTAAGATAATGTGAAATATATATATTATAAATATAGAAATAAATAAATATGTTTTTTCCCAGCTGGCATCATTGTAACATTGTAACATATATGTAACATATATATGTAAGATATATATACAGTATGTCACAAAAGTGAGTACACCCCTAACATTTTTGTACTTTTTTTATTATATCTTTCCATGGGAGAAGTCTAAAGATATAATACTTTTCTACAACGTAAAGTAGGCAGTGTACAGCTTATATAACAGTGCAAATTTGCTGTTGCCTTAAAATAACTCAACACACAACCATTAATGTCTAAACCACTGGCAACAAAAGTGAGTACACCCCTAAGTGAAAATGTCCAAATTGTGCCCAAAGTGTCAATATTTTGTGTGGCCACCATTATTTTAAAGCACTGCCATAACTCTTTTGGGCATGGCGTTCACTAGAGCGTCACAAGTTGTCACTGGAATCCTCTTCCACTCCTACATTACGACATCACGGAGCTGACCTTGAGCTTGAGACCTTGAGCTCCTCCAAATTCCATTTGAGGATGCCCCACAGATGCTGAATTGGGTTCAGGTCTGGGGACATGCTAGGCCAGTCCATCACCTTCACCCTCACCCAAGGCGTGGTCATCTTGGAGGTGTGCTTGGGGTCGTTACCATGTTGAAATACCGCCCTGCAGTCCAGTTTCAAAGGGGGGGCATCATGCTCTGCTTTAGTATGTCACAGTACATATTGGCATTCATGGTTCCCTTAATGAAGTGTAGGTCCCCAGTGCCGGCAGCACTCATACAGCCCCAAACCATGATACTTCCTCCACCATGCTTGACTGTTAGCAGGACACAGTTGTCTTTGTAATCCTCACCTGGTTACCGCCACACACACCTGACACCATCTGAACCATATACATTTATTTTGGTCTCATCAGACCACAGGACATGGTTCCAATAATCCATGCCCTTAGTCTGTTTGTCTTCAGCAAATTGTTTGCAGGCTGTCTTGTGCATCATCTTCAGAAGAGGTTTCCTTCTGGGTGGAGCCATGCAGACCAGTTTGATGCAGTGTGCAGTGTATGGTCTGTGCACTGACAGGCAGTCCCTCTACCCCTTCAACCTCTGCAGCAATGCTGGTAGCACTCCTACGCTTATTTTGAAGACACAGATATAGATAGATAGATAGATTATAAGATATAATGCTGAGCACATGCACTCAACTTCTTTGGTCGACCATGGCGAGGCTTGTTCTTAGTAGAGCCTGTCCTCTTGAAGCGCTGTATGGTGCTGCAGCTCAGTTTCAGGGTGTTGGCAATCTTCTTATAACCTAGGCCATCTTCATGTAAAGCAACAATTTTCTTTTTGAAATCCTCAGAGAGTTCTTTTCCATGAGGTGCCATGTTGAACTTCCAATCACCAGTATGAGAGAGTGTGAGAGTGATAACACCAAATTTAACACAACTTCTACCCATTTATACCTGAGACCTTGTAACACTAATGGATCACATGACACCAGGGAGGAAAAATGACTAATTGGGCACAATTTGGACATTTTCACATAGGGGTGTACTCACTTTTGTTGCCAGTGGTTTAGACATTAATGGTTGTGTGTTGAGTTATTTTGAGGGAACAGCAAATTTGCGCTGTTATATCAGTTGTACACTGCCTACTTTACGTTGTAGAAAAGTATTATATCTTTAGACTTCTCCCATGGAAAGATATAATAAAAAAAATACAAAAATGTTAGGGGTGTACTCACTTTTGTGACATACTGTATATATATATATATATATATATATATATATATATATATATATATATATCTTGTGCCTTTCTCAGAAACAAACACACCTGATTTGGTTTGAACTCACTCACCTTTAAGGGCGGTCTTTAGCAGCTTCTGAGTCTCCATGTCAAAAGATTGGATCTTGTACTCCTCCTTCCCAGAGCCCTCCATTCTGTGAGTGTGCACCGGACTCCTCACCAGGGACCTCGCATTTACTCAGTCTGAGAGGAGAGCAGAGGAGAGGAGAGGCCAGGCCTGCTGGACAGGACACAAACAGCCCATTATGGGAGCCCCATGCTTGCTCTCTCGGCTTGAGGGGAAGGAGAGGTACTAGAATCCTGCCTCAGCTGGGAATTAGACCAGTGCACACAGCCAGTTGGTGTCACTGTGAAACCTCTGATTTATTTAAATAATATCAAGTCTCCTGTTCAGAGCGAAATAGGCAAGCGGATGGGTTGTCCCCTTGGGTACCATATTTGAGGTTATAAAAAAAACATCATTTTTTTATTTCCCTCATAACTTTGTTTTGATTGGCTGTGACTGTAGTAATAAATCTAAGTGATGATCCATTTTAATGCAGGCCTATCGTTAAGACTGTGTCAGATTTATGTCATGTACAGGTTTGCATTGAGCAAATGATCAATAATGCATCAACAATACTGCGCTAAAACACGTTGCAAGTTTAACATACAGTGACCAATGTACAGCTGCACGTGGCAGCCCCGGGGTTCGGAAATTGTCTAGTCATCAATCTGCGCTCATCCCAGTGGGCGGTTTGTAAGCGCATCTTTCATCGGGGATAAAAGGGCATGATATCAACAGGATGCTAGAAAGAAAAGCTTCTATTAACAAGTCCACAAACACGTTGGCGCTTTTTAATATGTTGGACAACATACGTCATGTTGAAGTCAAGATATTAACGTGGTGGACGTGTGTAAAGGTATGATTTCCTAAGCTGTCCTGTAATTAAACAACCCTGACTGACTGATGGTGGAAATGCACTTACACCAAGGCTGCTAAACAATTTTGTGTGAATACACACTTGTAATAGTCTGAGTTGAGTTGCGTGTCTATGCAAGGAGTAAAGTTGTACAAACAAGTCTTTCAGTAGTGAATGACTGGAGAAGCTTAATTAAGCTCTTTACTTTGAAGTGTGAAAGCTTGTAACATCTGACTTCGTTCATTTTTCAGATGACTCGTTTCAAGCAGACGTTTGATGAATCCAAGCTACAACATTTTATAATTTTCCTACCAGAAACAACAGCACAAGATTCCGTTTGGTATTTCTAACGGACATTAAGTAATATTTCTACACTACCGATTAGCTAACCGAGCTAGCACTCGGAATTCTTTAAGCCAAGTTTGCCAGCACACCCAGCAAAGGGATGATAACAAGCTAACCACGTTAAGCTAAGTGATGAAGACTGATAGGATGACATTACACTCACTCTTACTATAACGCACAACGATCAGGGATGGGTGGTGATGAAGAAGGCTCCAAACATTTAATACTTACGAAGGTGCAGCACGATGGTTGCCCTCAATAAAACTTGGAACTGTTATTATCATTCGTATCAGTAAAGTCTCTTGTGTCACCTTATCCAACTCAACCTAAACTCAACAAACTATGCTCCGCCTCCCCAAAGCTGACAGCTTGTCGCCCCCTAGTGTTCAAACTGATTTACAAAAACACTCCAGTGTTTCGATTACTGCAAACTTCGTCAGCTGATCTGATTGCTCCAACCAATGACTGTAAAGACTGGGGAAACAAATTACGAGACGAGTAGGCCTATTCTAATTTTGCGCAGGCGTAAGCAGGTTGCAACAGTTTGGAAGGGAGAGTGGGAGAGTGGAGCGCTGGTTGTCTGTGACGACACACACCAAATTAAAGCCCTTACTGAGGCTGGCTACAGCCCAGTAGCCATAAGGCAGCATCTGCAAAGAAATGGCTATGAGAACAAAACATGTTCTTAAAGGACAAAAACACATCCCCAAAGGCCTTGACTCCTGCAGCAAAAAGTTCCTGCTTGTTGCTCAATTAAAAGAGAAATGCACCGTAGATCATGATGGAGCTTCCTCCACTGTGCCACATACAACATATCTCCAGTAGGATCTCCTTGCCATGCATACTGTTGGAAACCAACAGGACCATTCACGTTATATTCTTTCTTGTCAGAAAATAAAACCGTCTTCCATCTTTCAATTTCCCATGTGTTGTGCTCCTTTACAAAGTCCAAACGGGGAGATGTGAGGCGTCAGAGATGATGTGGCCTTTGAAGACGTGTTTTGACCTTTGAACCTTTTGTTTGCAGATGCTGTCTTATGGTTAGGGGGCTACAGTCAGCATGACGGTACGACTGAGTTTTTGCTCCTGCTCTGTCTGGTATGTGTGCCAGCCATTGACTGTATATTATATATAGTCAATGGTGCCAGCACTGAATCTTTGGTGAAGGCCTACGCTGTACTGGCCGACTTTACCCCCTGGAAAATGCAGATTAGGACAGTGCAAGTAAATAGTATTATTATTATTATTAATAATAATAATAATAATAATAATAATCTGTATTTGTATAGCACAATTCATACAAGATGTAGCTCAAAGTGCTTCAACAGTTTGGCAGGAAAAAAACACAGCAGGGCGCTGCTGACAGTTCCTGCTGTGTCCATAGGGGCGACAGGGGTGAGGAAAAGCTCCCTGTTTTGCATTTGGATTTGCCGTGTATCCAGTCAAAAATTGTCAAATTTAAGGGCTAAATTGTAGGCCATGGCTAATAGGAAAGTGTCAGCGCATTTCGCCACGAGCTGCAAAATATTTACCATGAACAATGTCAAGCATTTCAATTCATTCTCCTCCATGGAGGGAATAATAATAAGGATGAACGGATGTTAGCAGAAATATTTATTCAAACACAAGATCAGCAGATAATTTTATACAAAATACTTCCCGTTACAAGGTACTGTGTGTGTATATACAGTATATGACATGGTAAACAATACAAATGCTTTCTTACAGTAGTTTAGGTAAATGGCTGTGCGCATACATAAATATGATAAATATGATGATACACAACAGGAAAATATGATTAAGCAAAACAAAACATCCCAAAAGCACTTTAATAACAATACATGATAATAATGTAATAGCAATGTTCTTGAGTGGAAATGGACCGGTTTAATGGGGATACCCTGTGGGTCATTCCACTTTAAAAACTAAACTATCACAAACAAATGTATGTTTTTGCACATAATTTTTGGACAAATCTGTAATAGTGAAAACAGGTGAAAAAAGGCAACCCGTGTAGAAGAGAAACTGTAACATTTGAACATTTGAAGCAAACTGAAACAAAACCATATTAAAAGACGTATGCTTTCAGGCAAGACAAAAAAAATACAACTGAGGCATCCACATCCTTTCCTGCAAACACTGTAAAATACAGCATCACATTGACTCTAGAGGCTACTGTGATGATAAGGTCATAGACACTGAATGATGAGGAGGAGAAAACTGTGCAGAGAGCGTAGAGTGGAGTAGAAACATTTAACTGAAGTAATGAAATGAAATGGCTAAAATGCAGAACCAGATCTAGATGTGCATTTCAGTTTGAGCCACAGGGCTGACCCTTGACATTTTTTTAAAAGAAGAACAAACAAAACAAAACAAACACACAAAACAAAACAAACACACACACCCAAACTGAGAACTTAACATGGACCAAGATAATATTTCCTCTTTAAAAAGTAAGACACTTTAAGGTCATTGTTACACCCATCTTCCCGATGCAACTTCAGAGGTCAGAGCAGCTTGAATCGATCAGAACCAACCAGTCAATGGGAAGGGAGATTTCAGATCAGTTCTTCGAAGATTTTTGTACTGCTTTATCATCACTAAAAACAACAAGGAACTTTTTGCATTTTGCTGTGAAGTGGTTGTACACCACAGTGGTTATAACTTGTGAGTACCAAAATGAAGGCTGGGAACTAGTTACTCATCAGTCACCTTGCACCACTTTCTCCATTAAGAAAATCTACAACCAATCTACAGTGACCACAAAGGGTTAAATGCAGAGATGCAATTTTGTTGTGTGTACTTGTGTGCACTTGTGTGTTGTGTGTGGTACTTCATTTCTGTGGTTACCTAATGCCAGAAAAACAATATTAATAAGAAAACAAAAAGGTTTTGAGTGGTTATTGGTATAAACGTATATTTTATAATAGTATATTTAACTGTTGTTCCGCTGTGTAATGTATATGGATGTCAATGCTTACAATGTGTTCTAGGATTAAAACGGCATTTAATTCGTACACCATCGTCACAGCATTTGGTGTATCTGAAAATGTTTTAACAGACCAGGTTGTTCTTTAAGGATTAGTTAGTGACCACTGACCTTACTGGGTGTCAGTGTGAAATGTGTGAGGCACAGACCCCAAGTAAATATTTGCTGGAGCTCCCCCTGGTGGCACTTGCCAGTATACATGGCTGCAGATGAAAGTTTTTTTAAGTGACGCTTGCAATATGCAGACTGTCCTTACAATACTGCAAACAAGGTCACTCAAACAGGCTTTATTACCTTGGCAGAAAATCTGTACGCTTTAAATTGCCATTACTAGGTTTGGCAACATCATGTGTTATAGTAAGATCTATTAGTATGTATGACATTTTTATCCAGGTCGATTTGTTGTGTTATTTAATTTTGTGGCATATCGATATTACTATGATTTACTATATTTTTTATCCAAAACCACATCCCTTATGCATAAAATACATTCAGATTTAGTCTCAAGTCTCAAATTAGGACCAATTTAAACACATTTAAAATAGAATTTTGGTCCATTTATCCGGATTTTCCTGTTCATCAAGTCGTAACTGAATGAGAAGATGCGTGTAACCATGACCAGCATCTCTTTAGTGCAATGCCAGATCAGTCCATATCTAGACCACAGGCCTATTTTCATGTGCGTGATTCTGGGACTTTCAGCCCCCTCCACCCTCCACCCTTCATCCTCCACCCTCCAACCACCCTGCCACCCTCTTCAGAGGTAGGAAAAACCTTCACATCCTTGACTCCTAAGTGGTTCTCCTTTTCAGTTTTCCTTCAGTCGCACCAGGAGGTTGACAAAGGCTTCATAGGTGAAGAAAGTGAGGCCTGTGGAGACTGCAGCCTTTACCAGACTGGGGGAGAGTCCTTTGAAGAAGCCCCTGGGGCCCTCCTCTTTGGCTATGCACACCACACAGTCCACAAAGCCCCGGTATGATCGAACCTGCAGAAGGGAAGGGGGAAATATTGGGACCATAACATGAGTTATAACTCAGATGTCTAATTCATTCAGTATGGGTTCAAGTTTTACTGTATGTATAAATATGGTTAAATTAAATGCATACATACGTTGTATAATACAACTTAATACAACTAAAAATAAAAATAAAAACTGAGCCTTTCAACAAGTTGGCTTAACATAGTATTTCCTTTAAAAACTGGTAATGCAACACCAGTTTAAATCCTTATACATAAATATACTTTTAAAATATTTATATTACTACAACACACTGTAGCTCATAACGCACAGTCCAGTGTCACTCAAACAAGTCAGTGCTTCAAGTAGCCCACCTGTCCAAAGTGTTTCCTGGCCTCCTCAAAGCCGGCTACCTGAAGCCTCTTCTTGAAGAGGTCAAAGGGATACGTGAGCGTCTTACTGATGACCCCAGACAGACTCCCACACATCAGGCTCTGCATGCCCCCTGGAGAGGGTAACGGAGAGGACACTTGCTGAGACGCTGTTTAATTGTAACTGTGTACCTGGTATTACTATCACTAATCTCACTAATTTCACTGCATGTCCTACCCAATATGGCTATGCAAGTAGCAATAAAACATCCTTGGTATTATATGCTATTGTGAAATTAATATTGTGACATTGCGATTGTGTAATTGTGATTGTGCAACTGTTATACTGAATTACACTGTTATTACACATCCCCTGTATAGAGATGGCAGTTTGATAACATTTTGTCACCAAAACACATCTCTAACAGACTTGTGCTTGAATACATAAAGTGTGTAGCCTACACTTTTTAATGTATCTGTGAAATGTACACTGAATGTTCCAAGAGGTCAAAAGGTCAACGACACACACACACACACAGACACACACACACTCAGATACACACACACACTTAGATACACACACACAGAGACACAGAGACACACACACAGAGACACACGCACACGCACGCACGCACGCACAGACACAGACACAGACACAGACACAGACACAGACACAGACACAGACACAGACACAGACACACACACACACACACACACCTTTAGACCTGGAGTTCTGTGTGCCAGTGAGCCCCTTGAGGATGTTGTAGGTGAAGAACTGCAGGCCAGCGTAGGGGAACACGGCCACTACTGTGGGCACCAGCCCGCGGTAGAATGTAAACAACCCCTCAGACCTGTACATGGTGAACACAGCGTGCCTCAGGTTTCGATATATCTGTAAAGCAAATATCAAGAAATGTACTTAAGTTTGATTTTAAAATGAACAATTAACCATTCAAGTGTGTATGGCACAGTGGTACAAATCCCTGCACAAGGAGAGTGATAAAGATAAAGTCAATGTGGGTTCTGTCCCATTTTATATTGTTAAAGGGCACTCAACTTCAAAACAGACTTTGAATTTAATTTCCCGTGTCTACTTACAGTAACCGTGAAAAGTTACCAATGAAAAAAAAAACAACAAACGCCATAAAACTGCCTACAGAAGTTTTCAGCATCTTTTCAAACACAGTTTTCTGATATACGCCACATGTTGCCAAACCAAAATCTCACCTTACTAGGTCTCTAAAGAGCACCCCACTTAAGAATGGAGTTTGACTTGAATATTTTCCCCCTCCCTTTGTAGTCCCAGCTCACCTTGGGCTCTCCTTGGGCGGCGAATCGGGTGCGCAGTGTATCTAGCGGCTGGCAGGCCACAGTGGCAGAACACGCTGCCAATCCCCCGCATACAAAATGGATGCCAGGGGTCTGGCAGCTGTATGAGGTATTCTTGTGAACAACCTCTGTGAGGGTCTCGAAAGTGGCAAACTGTTAATGTGAGAAACGAAGTGGACAATGTCATTTCAGAATAACATCCAAACACTTGGTGAAGTATCTAACAGACAACTGCCTGGTGAGGAAGTACATCATCTTAAGTGACAGCAAACATGACAAATTCTGTCTCCAGCTCCAGTTGGCAACTATCTAAAAGAGAAATGGAGGTCTGTGGATGCTCGTAAAGTCACTTGCTATAGGAACTTCAATAAAAGACAACTGCTGGGAGAGCTGATGTGTGGGGAGCTGACCTCAACTTCTGTATTTTTTGTCTTTAGGTCCAGCACCTTCTTATTACAGATGTGCACACATCGTTAATCCTTTTTGACAACACAAAATTTTTCATATGATTCTAAGCAACATATTCCACCTTTAGTTTGAAAGAAACCTGGGTAGCATTCATGTTGGCACGGAGCAATGCTACATTACCTGCACTGAACTTGGGAACTTGAATAAAAGACAAGAGCGGGGGAGCTGATGTGTGGGGAGCTGACGTTAATTTCTGCATTTTTTGTCTTTCGGTGCACACCGTTTACCCTTTTTGACAATACAGATCACATGATTCACATGATTCTGAGCAACATATTCCACCTTTGGTTTGAGAGTAACTTGGGTAGCATTCGTAATTCGCAATTCCACAGTACCTGCACTGCCCCTTAATTCACAATACTAGCATTCGTGTTGGTGCAGTGCAATGCTACAGTACCTGCACTGCCCCGAAGCAGATGGAGAGCAGCTGAGCGGGAACATGGCCCTTCCAGAAGGCGGGGAGCCCCTCCTCACGCAGGATGCAGCGGCTGGCCTGCACCAGACCCCAGTACTTGCCCTCAGGCCTCCGCCAGGACACCTGCTCAATCTGGAGCTGTGGGCAGGAGTCAGCAATTACATTACATTACAGTGCATTGCATTGCATTTAATCCAGAGCGATTTACAGTGAATTAGGTACAGGGACAGTCCCCCTGAAGCAATGTGGGATTAGATGCCTTGCTTAGTGGGTGGCACTTCTGCCACGAATGAGGGTGCAGGAGAGAAAGACCAACTTTCTAACAGACTACAGATGCATCAGAGAGATAGATAGATAGATAGAGAGAGAGAGAGAGAGAGAGAGAGAGAGAGAGAGAGAGAGAGTTATGCAGGGACAGTATGTACAGCATCGGAATGAGCTTCAGCTTCAGGCTATAGACACAGCTTTAACATAGTAATCCCTGTGCTGTTACATTATTAGGACTTGACAACTGTCATTAGGAAGTGACTGATACAGTTCTCACATATCTATATCTATTGATTTGGTGGTACAGCACTGTATAAGATACTGCAGCATTTAGAAGGAGAAAATGTCCCAAAAACACATCTGGGCGGGAGTCTTTTTCCAATGAGTCTGGTACAATACTTGCTGGCTTGGACTGGTTTTTGGGTGGAAAACATGACTCACTTAGAGGGCCCGCCCATGAAGTTCTCTAAGCAAACCCATCTTTTGCAGGAAGAGCCATCACCACCAAAGCGTCATAACGACCAAATGTCTTTGCTAAACACCAAGTTTAGGACATTTATGTAACACCTATGTCTATTTTTTTTAACACTCTTACCTGGAATCTGATTTTTATGACGTCCAGGGGGCTGATGAGGGCGCGCGTCACCATGCCAGCCGAGGATCCCGCCAAAGCTGCCTCTTCAGGGCTGAGCACGGCATTGCGCGGGTCATAGCCCACCATCCCTGGCCTGGCTCCGAAGAAATATCAGCCCTAAAAGACATCAACAAATGCTTAAGTAGACAAAACACGGAGTCTCACTAGACCGTTGTTGTAATGTTGGCAGTTCTCCAGCTAAGATCGGCAACATTAGATCAGGAGTATGCCTGGAAAGCATTTTTGACAAATTGCACGGCTAGGTCGTTCTGACATTAGTCCTCTAAGTTACCTCTAAGTCATAGGTGCCATGTACTACCCTATCATATCGGCTGGTTAGTTAGTTAGGTCATCTCGTAAGGTCAAATTTTACAAGTTACTCATGTGATCTTCTCTACCCAACCCGGTAAAGCCCTTTCTGATGTTCATTTTTACAACATCCTGACAGCAAGCTACTTTCGCTGTCAGTTTGTTTCACTGTCGGTTTGGTTTGCGTGAGAAGCCTGCTTGCTTACTTACCAGTACACCAAGGGGAAGGTGACACAGCTGTCTTTGACGATAAAACCAGTCCTACAAGTGTGGTCCAAGTCGGAAAGACATTTCTTCAAAAACACCCATTCATCTTACCTTAGATAATCTGCTTCACTTACTTCATAATGTACATTATGGCTTAATACCATATGCTGTCACATCAACTGCACAAACTAAATGGGCAGGACCACTATGGGCAAGGCAAGTCGGTCGAGCCTCCCTGTATCACTTCCTTAATGAAAGGCCCTGTCAAAATAAAAGCCTGTGACAGAATAAAAGCCAGGCATGGCCTGAGGGAAAGGCCAGTTAGAACCAGTCGAAATATCTATATAAAAATATTCCACATGATACAATAAACCCGTGGCAATGGACTGCCTAGTAAGATTAAAGAGTAAAGTTTATGTTATAGTGCATCACATCAATAGCATATCCTACTCTTGTCTTGTTGCAGTGCAAAAAGATCTACCTAATGTCTTTGACTGATGTCTTATATATATATATATATATTTATTTTTTTAATGGAAGTACCATAGCCATATTATGTACTACTACTTCCTGGGCAGGATTTTTCTGAGAGCTACACACGTGTAAGTGTGGACGTTCAGCATGGCACTGCTTCATAAGAATTCTTGAATGAATAGAATCTGTAACATAAAATATGTTTTCCAAATATTTTATTTAATTGGATAATCATATACACAAAAAACAAGATAGTATGTGTACGAATCAAGTCTTGTTTCAGATTTCACTGAATGCATAAACTATTCATACTGTAAATACCATTAATGTAGATTTCAACCAAGCAGGGAGTCAAACATAAATTATGGATTTTATGGAAACCAGGCCACATTTTAAACAGTTCTGCCAAAGCTGGAATTCTATCATTATATAAAAGCAGAACAGAAGCGTCACCTAAGCAAGTGCTATTGAAAACGAAAATAAAAATACAGTGCAAAAATACAGTGAACATTGTGTGATGAATCTAACCTTGAATCTACACAAATACAGGAAAGACTGCTCATAGACAGCCTCAAAGTATTGTAAGATGTCGGTGCATGCAGAGTTTACTGTAGACTGCATAATTTCATCATCATCATCATCATTCTCTACAACCAATCAGTCCCTTTATAAAAGGGAAGCATCTATATGGGACTATGTGCAGGCTGTGTAAAGAGGAATTTCCCAGGGGTAAACTTTTTGCTGCTGTTTCATTCAGGCTAGTCACAGAAGTTTGAAGGTTATAACATAGAGTATTTACATATTTCAATGCCACTGTTGTCTGTATTGTACTCAAAGGCATTCTGAGCACATCATGAGTTTGTATGGCTGTTTCATATTCATGTTCTCTGAAGAATGGCTTCAAAGGGGTGTGTGTGTTTGTGTGTTACAAGTGGTGTCCATTTTCATTATGCATTGTACTTCACTGAGGACAACAGTTCATGAAAAACACTGCTGTATAGGTGGCCAGATGTGCCAATTCAGATTCAGCACAATTCCACAATCATCTCATGTAAAAATGTTTTCAATTCTGTAGCATTTCAATCTTGTTTGAGAGGCGAAGCTTGAATTCTGATAAGGCCATCTCTCTCTGGCCATGAGAGTGCCCCCAAATACTCATCTGGATAAAGCATGATACAAAGGGCGCACCATAGCACCACAGCTTTCAGTCACAACCTTAACCACACACACAACATAATGGCATGGGCTCACACAAGATGACATTTACGGCACATTAACATCTTTGACCAGGGGCGCCGCTAAGGGGGGGGGGGGGGGGGGGGCCCCACAAAGGATTATGATATCGTTGGAGTGGGGGCCTAAAATTATTTTCTTTCACGGGGCCCACAATTTGTAGCGGCGCCCCTGTCTTTGACAGAGAGCGAGGGGAGCCTCCTGGAAATCCGTTGCACTTTTGGAAGCCCACCTCCTTATTCCATTAGATGGCGCTACAGAATAAAAAAGGCAGGCCTTCACAGTGAAGGGGCTGTGTTAGTATTCACCTAAGTATTCACAAAATCTAACAAGGCTATTTGCAGTCAATCTTTAATTTCACAGAAACCAAACACAGGAGCAAATTTTGCTGAAATGTAACATTCAACAACATTACTGAGATATGGTATTACAATTTGTTCAAGCAGTTCTGAATTATTTACACCTAATCTTATGGCTACTCCATCACCAGTGGGAGGACATTGGAAAACCAGTGAAAATATACATAACACAGGCTTTGGAAAACCAGTTAGAATATACATAACACAGGCTTTGGAAAACCAGTTAAAATATACATAACACAAGCTTTGGAAAACCAGTGAAAATATACATAACACAGGCTTTGGAAAATCAGTTTGAATATACAGTTACAATACAGAATACAGGCTTTGGAAAACCAGTTAGTTTGAATGCACGATACAGTAGAAACTGACATCACTATGTACAATAAACTGACATCACTAAGTGCACTAGTCAAGAATCGGAGTAAAATTATTTACAGGTCAAAAGCCCAGGCGGTAGAGTATTATAAAGGCATGACCATCATCAGTCGGGTGTTAGCACTGGAGGGAAACTGGATTGAAGACATCCGGACCTGTGAGTGTTTGGGACAGTTCATCTATGTGCTTCTGAGAAATCTGTGCCTGCATTGCGTCTTAGCTGCTGGACACCTAAATATGTAAACGGTTTGTGGCTTCACAGCAATACTACTCCTCTCCTTACTTGAAGTTTCATCATCATTCTACCATACCGTTTACCTTCAACTTTAGCCAGGTTTATTGAAATCCTTTCCCCGTATACTTTGTTTCTAAAGCCTGAGTGCAGTGCGCTGAGAACCATTTACAGAAAAAACTGAACTACACATGAAAATCTCTTTAGGACGAGACGACCTACAGTACAGAGTCTCCACTGCAGGTCTGCAGTGTCTCCTTTGGGCCTCTCCTCCTCTGACAGTCCTACACAGACAGCACCATCGCTGATTCAGAGGCATGACGTCACCCAGTGGCGGCCCAGGAAAAGGCTCCAAGGAGAAATATCATTCCGGAAAAATCCCAGGAGGAGGAATCCGGTTCTCTTCTCTTCCAGTTCTCATTCGTTCTGCGATGAACTGGGCCAGAAGAACAAGCTGGGCAGGCGGTAGGAGGATCCTCGGCGGCCGGTGTCGGGAAGGGTGAGGGTCTCCGGGGCGGACTTCTTGCGGGGCAGGTCCTTCGGCACGGGCAGGTAGTCGGGGGGCTCGGTGGAGAGGGGGGTGGAGGGGGCGCTGGAGGGGCCACAGGACGCCAGGGGGGTGTCGTGGATGGTGATGGCGGGGGGGAAGGAGCCGATCTTCTTGTTGGTGGCCTCCTGTGTGACACGCTCGTACTCCCGGACCTCCTCTATCGTCATGTCTGCACAGCATGGACACACAGTCACACAGCTGACTATCAAACATTAAACATGGTCAATATGGCCAAACAGCTCTTTACCAAACACCAAACATCCTCCATCGTCATGTCTGCACAGCATAGACACACACAGTCACACAGTTGGCTATCAAACATTAAACATGGTCAATATGGCCAAACAGCTCTTCACCAAACACCACACATTAGACATGGTCAATAATAATGCCTGCACAGCATATACACACAGTCACACAGCTGACTATCAAACACTAAACATGATCAGTATGGCCAAACAGCTCTTAACCACACAACGTTTTCGAGCTTACGCTCCTTAGCAGTCTGATGAAGAGTGTGAGCTTGAAAACGTTCACTTGTGGTGATCATTAAAAAAACTGAGCGGTAGCAAGTGTGCGGACATTCCATTTTGTTTCACATGTGTATATATTTTTGTTGTCCAGCACCTACTTTTTGGATGTGCGCACCACTATTCTCTTTGCATGACATGGCCAACTTACCAATCCATTCATCCACCCAAGCAAAGGCCTGCCTGTGACCCAGGAGAAGGACATCCCTAATAATCTGCAAGTGGGCCAATAGAGAGAGAGAGAGAGAGAGAGAGAAAGAGAGAGAGGGAGACACAGAGAGAACAGGGTGGGGGGTAAGAAAGGGAGAGAGCATGTTGAATCCTGACAACAACAAAAGCTTTGAGAATTGAGTTGAGTTAAGAGGTCCTGACTGTGACCCAAGCGAAGGACATCCCTAATAATCTGCAAGTGGACCAAGAGAGAGGGACAAAGAACAGGGGGAGAGTGAGAAAGCCAAGTGAGAGAGAAAGTATGTAAACAACAACAAAAGCTGTGAGAATTCAGTTGAGTTAAGAGGTCCTGACTGTGACCCAAGAGAAGGACATCCCTAATAATCTGCAAGTGGACCAAGAGAGAGAGACAGAGAAGAGAAGTATGTAAACAACAACAAAAGCTGTGAGAGTTCAGTTGAGTTAAGAGGTCCTAACCTTGTGCACAAACTGCTCCACACGGGTCTGTAGCCCCCACACCTCGAACTTGACCGTGACGAGCTTGTAGGAGCACATGATTGGGTCCTGGCTGTCCCTCCAGTCCTCCTTCAGCAGGCCCCTCGAGGTCTTCTCTGACTTGAAGTAGCGGAGATCCTGAGAGGGAGTGATAAATAAGTATATTGAGTGATAATTTTGTATATATTTACAAAAATCATCGCTTTTTCCCAGATGTGCTGTATGTGTGAAGGAAAACCGACTTTTGTTGGACTTTTTCTAAGCCCTAGTGCTGTTTTCAGTATGGACAAAAAAGACCAGTAAAACTCAGGTTTGGAGGTCCTGAGAGAGAGTGATGGATAGGTGGTCAGGTTAGCACAGTGAACCCTGAAACTATGCTAGTTTGAGATAAGCAAATCATTTAGTCGTTATGATTCCACACACAGGCTGGTATTAATAAAGTTAAAAATAAAACTGAATTAATTGAACATACAGTATGTGTCCTACATTCTGCAATTCTGCTAAAAAAATAATCATTCAGTTCTTTTAAGTTCTCACAATCATTTAAGTTTCTTTAATCCAACTGCTATATGTGTGAAGGAAAACCTGCAGAAAACTTGTTTTCCACTTTTGCTGGTCTTTTTCTTAGCCTTAGCTCCGCTAGCGGTTTTGAGTGTGGACAAGAAACACCAGTACAATTCAAGGTTAGCAGGTAGCAGATTTTCTGCCCATCTCTTTTTGGAAAAAATATCATTGGTTAACTTTGACAGAAAAGACCTATTTCTATTTTTCTCAAAAGAGTCTCAAAACAGCTATGGGCATAAGCATACAGAAACACAAAACTGGTAAAATAGTAATATAATAAGTAATAGCCATAAATGTAATGCTTATGTGAGGCATGAGAATGGCACTTAGCATAGTCACAAGAGTCTCCACATAAAAAAAATTAACTGCATCAAGATTGTTACACAATGCCCTTTTCACTTCATAATGAACCGCCGAAGACTAATTACGAAGCTGAGGCTGAACACAATAGGCCCTATATTCATCCCCTAAGCTTTGCATCACTCAGACACTTCCTTTCAGCCTGACTAATGAGGCCTTTGAATCGCACACACATCAGCCGTACGTGGGCCCTGAATGAGTGCAGGTGGTGTGAAGATTGCCGGGTTAATATCTTTGCGTAGGCGTCTTCATTGATGTCACACTTCCGCCGAAGATGTAACAACATTTACTCTTTGTATTGTGATGCTCGTGGGAGCTGTTGTCACCGTCTCTTGTGTTGCTGCCCTGACGCTCTCTGGAACAGACTACCATTTCATATACGCAATGCAACCTCACTGGTCTCATTGAAAAGGCATCTTAAAGGGCATCTATTCACTAAGGCCTTTGATCTTTGGTCTCTAACCACCCAAACAAACCCTCCTTGTAAAGACAAATTGAGTATCTTAAAAGGTATTTTATTAAACTACATCATTAATATTTATCATCATCATCATCATCATCATCATCATCACCCCCATCATCATCACCACCACCATCATCATCATCATCATCACCACCACCACCATCATCGTCATGATTATTATTATTATTATTATTATTTTTTGTTATACTATCTATTACATTTCTGTTAAGTCTGCATTTGCAGCTAAATCTAACCATAACAACATCTTTACCTACAAAAACAATTGAAATAGTCTCATGCTCACATCTTTTTTTTACCATCAACCCTCTATAAAACATCAACATCTTTGAGGGTGTATGTACATCTTATGCAGTGTACAATACATGTATGCATCTCATTTTTGGTTTGTGTGTGTATTTTATCTAGTTTATATGTGCGCATCTTCCTCAATGTGTCTCTCTTATCCTACGTGCATGTGTGTATCTTATCCCCGACAGTGTCTGCATTGCATCCAAAGCCTTCATCACCTCCAGGTGGTATGACTCCCAAGCACTGTGCCATTTGCATGAGACCTGATATCAAAAGAGAATGTCCTGAGCAAGCAGTGTAGCAGTGTGTTGGCTGTCCCAAAGATTGGACAATTAGTGTAGTTTGATTGTGCTTGTGATCACACCGTGGGCTGATTGTGAGAGAGCAAATTGTTCCCAGATTGCCTCCCGCTGGTCCTGATGAGGGTGCCGAGCAGAAGGTGCTAATTAGCTTCTCTCAGTGAGACGCGACGCAGGCCTCCTGCCACACACACACACACACACACACACACACACACACACACACACACACACACACACTGCACTGGGGAGGAGGAGGGTGGGGTGGGTAGCTTCTCTCAGTGAGACGCGACGCCTCCTGCCACACACACACACACACACACACCGCACTGGCCTCCTGCCACACACACACACACACACACACTGCACTGGGGAGGAGGGAGGGTTGGGTAATGAGGTGTGTTTACTCCCCTGCATCCTTATTTCCTGTTCCAGCCCCAAATGCTTTGACCTCCACAGATCACTCACTACGATGCAGTTGTTTCCGTGTCTAAAGTCGTAAATGTAACTGTGGCGGTGGTGGAAATTGATTTACTTCAGTGCTTGGCACGGTGGAGTGGAGTGTATGCACACACTGTGCTGCGTGATTGGAATGACAAGTCCAGAAACTGGACTGGAGGAATACATGTTGCTAACCCCAATCACAAATGAACGAGTCTGTTTTCATTAGCCTGATCAAGACTTCATATAGCTTCATAGCTTCCATATGTTGCCATATGTTTTCACAAATACCTGTCTATTGTCTGGAGGCAGACAACTTTGATTTGATATGCTCTAAACTGACAAGGTCTATTAATCAAACTGGATTATCCACGACGAGCAGGTGTTGTGTTGTGTTGTTTCACCCTTGCCAGATAATGACAGAAATCCCAGAATCCCAGTTTTAATTGCACACTGATCAGCATGAGATCGCATTTCAGCAGCGACCGGCCGGCCTGACAGTCAATCGCACATTACCATGCATCCCGTCCGTCGGGTTGAGTTATGGGCCCAGTGAAAAACCCACCACGACACGATTGGCTCCTTGATTCATTAAACCGCATTGATTGGCCGAACATTTCCCATTCAATGGAGTATAGAGAGAGAGAGAGAGCGGCAGGCAGTGAATTGAGGGGGTATTGATCCATCCGGCAGTAGCTTGTTCTCATTCAGAAGAGGGCCGGAAGAAATACACACAAACTGGCCCTCAGCTGGGTGGTGATGGTGGGGGTGGTGCTACAGCTACACTCACTAATCAACTGTCTGTCTTACTGATGCCTAAGGGTGTCACCTTTGATATCAACACATGCACATACAGAACTACGTAAGTCCTGACTGTAGCTATGGGGAATAGAAACCGATTTTTCCAGAGATATGCAAAATACACACTTAACAGAGGTGATTGGCTGTGTAATCAACACTGACACCAACAACAAGAAAACCATGTTGCATTTAAATTCATATATTCCATTGCTTAGACTGCTTGAATCAAAGCTCGACATTTATGTAAATAACACGATTTTTCAGGAGCGTGGCACAGATGTCCCCAAAAACTATGAGCTATGAGGAGGTCTCACCTCTGACTCCTTGTAATGTCGCTCGGGGATCTCGTCATAGGCGATGTCAACGAAGCACACCTCCGTCGACTCATCCCTCTCAATGTTGTCGAAAATCTACATAAGGAAGTGAGATTTAAGAGAGTCATTTAGTGGGATAATTATTTCAGTGTGTGTGTGTGTGTAGTGACAGAAGGAGGAGCACAATGAGCAAACAGATCCTGATCACATCTGAGACCTAATTAAAACAAAACAAATAAACAACAACAACAACAACAACAAAAAAGTCATGTGAGTGATGAAGAAATGTGTGAAGAAAACAGGCAAGTGGTTGCGCAAGTGATTTGCCTTCGGTGGCCACTAGATGGCGCTCTGGGTTGCCTTTCTGCAGGGTTTGGGTTTAACCCACATGACAGCATTGCATAATCTTCTCGTTAGGGCTCCAGCTCCAGAGGTGCAGGCCGTGGACTGCAGCAGAGGTGTGAAGCCTCATTGCTTTTCAAAAGATTACTCTTCTGTCTTTCTTCTTCTCAAACACTCTGCCTTTTTAAGGCACTTCCCATGCATAAAAGCTCTTGAAATTTTGTACACGAATCAGGACTGATGGTCAGCTCTCAGGGAGAAAGCCTTGGCTGTGGGTGTGGCCCCGAAACTCCATAGCGCCACCTTGTGTCACAGAGCCCTGTGTGGGCCAGATAGTTTCAGTTACGCTGACGAAATTTGGTAGGTGTGTTGCTGTGTGCTCACCAAAATGACCAACCTTAGTGTATACATTGCATCAGCCACATCCAACAGGACACACACAAACACACCGAGGCCCAAACACAAATAAACAAACTAGATTACATAACCATAAAAAACAAATCAGACTCAGAAACACTCAGACACAGACACAGACACAGACACACACACACACACACACATGCACACACACACACGTCTGTCTGAAGCTGAGGTGTGAGGGCCCGTCATCGCTGCTTGTGGCTACAGTTCCAGTTCTTCTGTCTTCGCTTTGGGAAAAACTAACAGCAGGCCCGTGTGTGCGGAGTGGAGCAAAGCAGACTTTCATGTTACGTATATATGTGTGTGTGTGTGTGTGTGTGTGTGTGTGTGTGTGTGTGTGTGTGTGTATGTTCAGCATCATGAGAGGGTAGGGAGGAGTGCTGAAGGCGAACTCTTGCTGTTATTTTTAACTGTGGGTCTGGGAGACGCTCACAATGCTGCATAAAACAAGTCTGTGCTGTTGCAATGGAATTACACAACACCGCACAGGGATGTATGTATGTGGACCCACACATCTTCTGTGAGCAGCGCACTGGGACTAGTAGAGAAACTGAGAGAGACAAAAACAGGTTTTGCAAAACTCAGAAATGGCTTCTGAGAGTAGGCTAGGCTACCCATTGAATTGAATTCAAATCTTAAATGTGATGCGTATTTTGACATACGGACAATACAGCATTAATCCTGTATACCTTTCTAAGGATCTTTTTTCATTTTTAGGACGATATGATGATTTAATTTCTGAATTTAGTTATGCAATTTATGAACATAGTTGTATCAGAAAGACTTTAATGAACTAACAAAATCGACAAATTGTTGAAAGGTGAAGTTTTATAGTGAGTTCAAGTTCAAAGTGACGGCGATTACATTTAGAATGTGTTAGAACATCCTGAGATAAATGAGTGACATTTAATTCCGTAGCCGTGTCAAAAGGAACATGTCTTTGGCATCCTGAGCATCAGTCCTCTGGGCGTGAAATCGCACAAAAATTAGGTGTCTCATGTTTTCACAGAAACGGTTTCGCTGAAAATTGCCCTGTCAGTCAACCTCATAAAAAAAGAAAGAAAAGAAAACAGTCCTGTGTTGATCGCTGGCTCAGGCAAGGCTGAGATGACAGATGGGTCATTACCATTTCCTGCATCACAAAAGAATGATACGGATCAAGATATATTTGTAGCCCTCACACCACCTTTTTCCCCTTTTACAGAGTTTACAGAGACCAGCAGAACGTACCACCGCATCAAATAACCTCTGGCCTTTTAAAAAAATCTTTTACTTTCTTCTACAAAGAGTTGAACAGTGATGAGCAAGTAACGTGAGTCATCCCAATCCACCCAACACCTTTATCAGAGAGAAGCAAACTTTTTTTTCTTTTGGCTGTTATTTTCCCTGCCCTCCACTCAAGGCTGAGGTGAGAAATGCACAGACTGCCACAGTCATTGTTTATACTGCCAGAGACATGACTAAGGGGTTGGTGGGACCGGAAACAAAGCGAGGACCCCTACGGGTGCTCAGATACACAGCAATTAAGCACGCCAAGGTCCTCGTGAACTGAACAGAAACCAGCCTCCAGACAGGAAACGCCAAAACAAAACATTTGTTGAACAGAATGAAGCAGTGTGCTGTGTGTCAGAGCCTGATCCGTCTCCTCGGTGAGGCTGAAAGGAGATTACACGTTGGCTCTGGAGCTGGTGTGTTCGTACTGATAACCCTGAATGACAAACACAGAGGTTTCGCCCATCGTTCTCCCACAGAGTTTCCACAGTCTGACTCATGTCAGTCTCTCTTCGCTTCATCATTCACATCATCTAACATTTTACACCTTATATAGAGACATCCTGTGAGGTCTGAAGCCAAATCTCAAACCAGGCTGATGAATATATGCTTCTGGTTATCTGGGCATGCGAATACAGATGTTACTGCAAACCAGGTCTGATTTTTTTGAGCTTTGGTATCAACTACTATGTGTGTTTTTCTTGACCAGAAAAAAAAGCCAATAAATATCACATTCAGTACCCTTGGCTCCCCAGGCTCCCAGTCTTCCCTATCGTACGTAAACCAACCGACAGCTCTCTCAATGTTTATGATAGGCCTACTTCCTTAATTTCCTCCGGGATAAATAAAGTATCTCTACAGTTTATTTCAGAGGGGCCATTCCACCATATACTGTACCCTGCCTAATGACTACAGTGGTACATAAAAAAGGAAACACATACCCTACCCGTATGTTATTAATGTCACAGCCGGATGCACCACAGAGCTATTTCATAGCCGTGTGAGTTTTGACTATAGGAAGACATCCCGCTGAGACCTTCTGATTTCCCATCAGTAACACATAAAGTCAGATTTGTTTTACGAACGAAACGAGTGCCATGTTTTTATTGAGATATACAAGGGGAAAGAGACACACACACGGTGGCTCTGTCTGAAATGTTTACTTTAGTGCAGTGCAGTTTAGTGCACTACATAGGGTGTCAGTTACATTCATCAATTTACAAGTCCTATGCACAGCCAGTTTTCAGGTGCCGGTGAAGTGCAGTTAAGGTAATCCAGCGACAGAAACAGTCGAATCACCGCACACTGAAAAGACTTACGTAGTTTTTACTGTTTTATTTTACTGTTAGTGAACCTGAGGAAGCAACGAGCGAAACGCGTCGTTCACAATAAAACAGCAAAAACTAAGTCTTTTCAGTGTGCGGTGATTCGACTGTTTCTGTCGCTGGTGTCAGTTACATTGTTTTGTTCCCTGCAGTGTACTATATAGTGAACGAGTGAACATTTTGGTTTCAGCCACAGACACCTACTAAGGGTGCTTTCACACATACAGCAATTGGTGCCCACCAAACGTTCCATTTGAACTAAAAGTTCTTAGTTTGGTTCGTTTTCGTTGGTGTGAATGCAATCTCGGTACTTTGGTTTGCACCAAATCAACTGGTCCGAGACCGCTAAAAAGGGGTGGTCTTGGACCGCTTTATTCACCCTACTTTGCTATGGTTCCTCTGGTGTGAAAGCAAACAAGCCAAATTGGACCCATGTCTGTTTGCTACAGTGTAACATTTTTCTGACTAGTGCGAACCAAAGCAATCAAACTATAGGTCTCGAAGCTCCCTAAGACAGCTGTGTCAACTGCCATTACATACATTTTAAATTCAAAATGTTGAGGAATTGTGACATCATCAGCTTTTGCCAGAGTGGAGCCATGAAGCTATACAAAGACACATTTTCAACAGGTTCTGCACTGGTATTACTAATGCCACAGCTGAATCAATCCCACAACTAAAAGATTTCTTTAAATATGAGAAGACATCCATCCTGTTGAGGCGTTTTTCATTTCACATCAGTATCATCATTTTTTATTTGTAAGCTCTCTCTTTACACCAACAGGGGAGCTTCGGTTTCCCCATTTAAAATGCACAAGTCATACATACGAGATGTAGCAGCGATACTGCGTGTACACAGGGGAGGGGGAGGGGAAATAAAATCTTTAGTCATCTTAATTAGTCATAAAGACACCGGCCCTGACCTTCAATGCAATGGCACACAGAGGACAGACAGGACGGAGATGAGGTAATGCTGAAACACAGCATTGCAGAGGAGACTGATGACCAGGCCAGACCAGGAGTGGGGAGAGTGACTTATTAAAATATGAAATCGAAACTGAGGGACTAATAAATGATAAAGGTGCAACAAATACAAGACAAACACAGCAGTAACAACTACCCTAGAAAAATGGTTAAAAATATACATTAATAAAGTATTTAGTATTATTAGTATTATTAAAGTATTATTAAATTGCACCATCTGTGCAAACCTTACCATTACAATACAGTTTAAAGCCAGTGTATGTCATTAGTCCTCAAATACACATTCAACATGTAGCATACCAACCAACAGTAACAAACATGCCACATATAAATCTTTTCATACATCAGATTTTAAACTTGGCAGATATTTCAGCATGTAGCATACCAACCAACAGTAATACCATGCCTCATATGAATCTTTTCATACATCAGATTTTAAACTTGGCAGATATTTTTGAAAGACTTACGTTGTCATTGCTGCCTTTGTTGTCCTCGTATTTTGTTTCTATATGAATGGAGAACTTGGGCAGAAATGAACACTGTGGAGGAAACAAACAAAAAAAACATTTAACATTAAGAGAAAAATGACTGAAACCAGTACATGTTCCCCTCCCTGTGCATAATAACACAATAACACCAAACCAAATTCTATGATTTATGTGTGATGTTAGATATGAATAAAGACTGTCTAACTAAATATGAATAAAGACTGTACTTTAAGAAGGGCACTTAGAAAGAAACCAGTATGTAAGAAATGCTGTTATTCATGGACAGTAATAATCATCAACGTTCATTAAAAAGATGTCAGCGGAAGCAACCCTGTTGAAATCTTACAGTTAAAGGTCAAGGACTGGAGATGATGTCTCCTTAGCCCTTTCAGTTACAAGGCCACCCCTCTCAGGACACACTCATGTACAACCTTATGAATGGCATGACATAGGTGCAGATATATAATTTTCCCTCTCAGTTCCTTAAATACACCCCCTCTCTCCCCTCTCTCCCCTCTCTCCCCTCCCCTCCGCTCCCCTCCCCAACTGGCTGCTTACGACAAGCCTGATTAAAGGAACTCTGTCAACAAAAGCAATCGCACTACGCCGCTGCTGCACTGATTGGTTGCACAACAGAGAGGATAGAGGGAAGGAGACCAAACAGCAGAGATCAATGCAAGCAATAAAGGCTGTGAGGCATACAGGAGACCTAAAGAGAGCGGAGCTGCTGGAGGGTGTGTGTGTGTGTGTGTGTATGTGGTGTGTGTGTGGGGGGTGGGGGCGGGCGATGGGGGGTACATCACAGTAATTAATGAGCTCTGATTCTCCATGGACACACTCCTCCGTCTGCCCCCCGCTGATTTGTGTGGCAGGGCTGGGGCTGGGGCTGGGGCTGGGGCTGGGGCTGAGGCTGGGGCTGGGGCTGGGGCTGGGGCTGGGGCTGAGGCTGGGGCAGAGGCTGGGGCTGGGGCTGGGGCTGGGGTGGCGGAGAGGAGAGGAGAGGCGCAGGAGAGGAGAGGAGAGGAGAGGAGAGGAGGAGGAAATGATGGATTGTTCAGTGGATGACAAGAAACGGAGAAGTGTGTTCAACCCGTATATCACAGCTCTTCAATGCTTACCTCCCTCTCTCTGTCTCTGTCTCTTGCTCGCTCTTTCTCTTTCTTTTTTCTCTCTCTCTTTCTTTCTCTCTCACTCTCTCTGTCTCTCTCTCACTCTTTCTTTCTCTTTCTCTCTTTTCCTCTCTCTCTCACACACACACACACACACCCACACATACACACAGACACAGACACAGACACACACACACACACACACACACACACACACACACACACACACAGGCACACACACCTTTTTGCAGCATCTGTAGCTGAGTGAAGCATTACCCTGTGCGGATGTTTGTGCCTTGAGTTTTATAAGACATGACAACACCATCCAGCAAAAAGCCAAGGCTGTGTCACTTCGCACTTCGCACCACTGTGACTATGCTGCCGGGTATTCTGAAGGCATGGGACATCACGGTAGCAAGATAAGTTCAAAACCAAGGCTGAAGCTCTTTGCCAAACACAAGAGCATGCATTCAGCTTTGAGGAGAAGATGGAATCGGATTAGATTTACAAAAAAGAGACTTTTAAATTTCAGCTCAGCGGTACTATTCTACTTTGTTATGACCCTTTTTTGCACAAGGCTCCATCGCCCTCAACACTCTTCTCAAAGTTCTACATGTTCAAAAATGGATGTTCCCATGTTGGACCAGAACAAGAGCTTTTGGTGTGGACCCCGACTGGCATGAGTGTGCAACAGTGAAATCTGGTCAGCACTGATGTGGGACCAAAAAAATAAAAATAAAAAGTCTCTCTGTCACTGTCAAAGATCCAGAAGCTTTTAATCTCTCACTCTGAGGAGCTGCTCATTTGCTCAAGCATTCAGCCCTGAAATTGTTTATTGACAGAGTGCTATGATACAGAGAGACAAGCAGTCAAGGTAACTCTGCTCACCGCAGTTGTGCGGTGTGTGGAGGAACATGGAAGAAAGTGGAGACTTATTAAAGTAAAATAGTATTAGATAGCAAGAGCTATAAAACCACTAGGTCGCATTCGCTTTAGCACTAGCTTCATTTTACAGACTATTTCCCAATTTACATTCACCAAATTAGCACTTCTTAAAGATCAGTATCGACTAATTGGATAGTGGACACACGCTAAGGATTGACTCAGAACTAAAAAAATAATAGACTAATAATTAGCCTAAAGTGCTAAGTGTTCCCCCAAAACATAGTATGTTAGAATGACAGCGTGCCTATGTTCCCACAGCTCTATGTTCCCATATGTGTATGTAGCTATGTATATGCATACATGTAGCATGTGATTGTATTACATGTATATACCATATGTTTATTTGTACTTATCTGGTTTTGTTTGTCTGACTTAAGGAAATGAAAACAAGAGTCTGGCATCTGTAAGCTCTGCTTCAGCTGAAACCCTTTTTGATCAGCCTGTTTTACTTTTTCTTGTAATGATTGTGATTGTGATGATTTCTGCTGCTGCTGATCGAAATAAAGCTACTCATTCATTTACTGACTATAAAGTGCTTCCAAAAATTCCTGTGAGAGGATAGGGCTTAAATTGAAGGGAAATTTAGACCTCATTTTGAAAAGGTCTTACAAATGTGGGAACATTGGACCTAATTTTAACAAAAATCATAGAAATGTGAGAACATAGGTCTGACCCCGTTAGAATAAGGTCTGTAATCATGAATGCTTAAATCTCTTCTCCCAAAGGCACTCTTCTTAGGTGCACAAGTATCTTGTGTTTTCTCAAAACTATTTCATAAGGACCTTTTTCTGAACAAACCACAGACTTATCCCTCTCAATCCCCTTCTCAAAGCTCTACATGTTGGGCCAGAAGAAAAAACTTTGGTGTGGACCCCTACTGGCATGAGTGTGCAGAATTTAAATCTGGTCAGCTCTGATGTGGGACCCAAAAAAAAGAAAAAGAAAAAGTCTATCTGTCACTGTCAAAGATCCAGAAGCTTTTAATCTCTCACTCTGAGGAGCTGCTCATTTGCTCAAGCATTCAGCCCTGAAATTGTTTATTGACAGAGTGCTATGAGACTTATACGAGAGGGAGAGGGAGGAAAGGAGAGAGAGAGAAAGAGAGAGAGAGAGAGAGAGAAAGAGAGAAAGAGAGAGAGAGAGAAGGAGAGAGAGAGAGAGACCGAGACTCTATTACTTTTTTTTCAACCACGCTTAAAGTAAAGAAAACCCGAACTGACATACCGACACATAAATACACTGATATAACTCCCGTTAGAGAGCAGACCGTTAAAAGATTCAAAAGTGCTCGCTCTACCTCAGATGTACATAAATAATAATACTACTCTAGGGGTCAAAGCTCTCATTTAATCTGCATCCGAGTGAGTGGCTGCTCAAAAAACAGGTTTTACACCGTGACCCAAGAGCAGCTGCAAAATAATAGTACTTCAGACAGTCTCAAGGAGTCAACGTGAGGGAGCTGTTTTTTTTTTTTTTTGTTCGTTCGTTTGTTTTTTGTTTGGGATCTGGCACTGATATATGTATACAGTCTCAGAGTCGATGTGAAGAAGCTGTTTTTTTTGTTTGTTTGTTTGTTTGTTTGTTTGTTGTTTGTTTGGGATCTGGCACTGGTCCACACAGATATATATATTTAACTGGCGTGCTGCACCGCTGCCCACGGACGGACGTTTCTGTTTCTGTTCCTGCTCTCCTGCTGCCGCAGCCACAGCAGGGCCAGGAGCAGGAGCGAACAGCTGGGGTGTTTTATTATCTCCATGCTCCAGGCTCTCCACTACCTCATCAGATTTCCCCAACCCCCCCTCAACCGCAACACCCCCCAACCCACACACACACACACACACACACCTCCCAACCCCCCCCCCCCCTTTTGTCGCAGTGGGCAGTCAGCCCCCTTCACAAACTGAGATTCCTGAAGAGCACTGGCTACCGCTCTATGTGGGGCACCATTAGCGTTGGCGTGGGCCATTCCCTGAATTATTTCCAAACCCTGCCTGCCTCGTGTGTATGTATGGGCGTTCGGGGGAGCAATCGTTCCAGCGAGGGGGGTGAGGTGGGGTGGGGTGGGGAGGAGTGACTGGGTCATGAGTGTGTCCTCTGCTGTTCTGTGTGCCTCTGTATGGGGCTCAGGGGTCATGGCCGCCACCTAGGGAGATGAAGGCAAAGAGAGTGGGAGGTACTCACTGTGTACTCTGCATCAGAGGAACGTCCGCAAAGGCGTGGGAGAGGGAAGGAAAGAAGGGGGAGAGAGAGAGAGAGAGAGAGAATTGAGGAGAGTAACATCACTTAAAGGGACACTCTGGTGTAAAATAAAAATGAGCATGTTAAAACATGGTAATGAGTTGGTATGTTTGCTGAGGAGGAAAACTGCGGTAGCATTTCAAACTTTACTATCTTTATTGGTTTGGTTGAAAGGCTTTGACAAAGGTCAAATGAATTAAAAACTGTCTCATAGCTCAAAGATAATATTACTCCTGAAAAAAGTGTTTTTTATGTATAGTCAAAAACAAACTCGTTTGATCTGAAAAACAAACAAGCACTTGCACCAATGGGACAGAGATTGTGATGGAGTGCCATCACTAGGGTTAAGGATGTGCTCCTACTGCCATTAAAACAAGCTTTGCTCTTCCATGCGGTCGGGGTGCACAACTGGTACAGTAGACCTGAGTGAAAGGCCTGGCCTGGCAGGGGTGACTGCTCTTGCCCTCTGCTACAGGCATGGTTAATGGAAATCAGCGTTTCTGTGACAACTTGGACATGACCTAATTTTAGCGCTATGAGGACATGCATGGCTTCCCCTTGGCTGCAGTTGAAGTGTCAGAAGTGGGATGGCTTGCCATAGGACCATGAGAGGCTTGCCATAGGGCCATGAGAGGCTTGTCATAGGGCCATGAAAGGCGCACCTACTGTGTCGGCCATATGAGAGACCCCCAGGAGGTGTGAGGGACCCCAGTGACGGCTGAAGCACTAGTATGTAGGGTGCCCATGGAAGGGTGAAGTGTGGTCAGGGATGCGTGACCTGTGTGTGAAGCGATTGGGTGCGCTTCTCGAAGAGGAGGACAGTGTAATGGAATGCCATCAGCACAGTTAAGGATGTGCTCTGATAGCCATTCCAGCAAGCCTGGCTCTTTGATGTTTTGGTCATGGTGCATGTTTGGTACATCGTAGCCCTAGGATCAAGGCCCGCGTGGGCTGGGGTGACTGCTCTTGCCCTTTGCTATAGGGATGGTGGAAATCAGAGTTTTTTGTAACTTGAATTTGGACAGTGCCAAGGACATGACATGATTTTAGCTCTTTGCATGGCTTCTAAGAAAAAAACAAGCAAAATGTTATTTCGCACAAAACTCCCAAAACGTAAAACTTTGCTGTACATCACAAAAAATTCTAGAATTCTAATAGAATTCTAAAAAAAAACATTCTAATAATCATGGGTCTGAAGGATTTTTGGTTGCATGAAAATGTATTTTTGTCTCAGTGGAGTCCAGCCTGTATGCCGTGACCCTGGCCAGGACTACCGCAGCGAGAGCCCGGTGCTGACGGGGGAGCATGGCAGTGGGAGCGGGAGGATTGGAGCCTGCATGAGGATAGAGGCTGTTGGGCAGACCGCATTTACAGATGGAACTACGAGTGTGGCACTAGGGCACTGACTGAGAGGGCCTGTGGATGGACCAAAAATAATGATGACGAGATGTACAAAAAACATTTCATGACTAATATAATGTCTTTTATAACTAATTTAATTAATAACTAATCTAATTTAATAACTCATTAATAACAACAGCCCTTCTAGATCCTACACAGTGATTTGGTTTGGTTTAAGCATCTTCACTATGCCTACTTAACCATTTTGGAAAATACACGAGATTCTGTATTTTGGATAAAGAGGGGAAAAGGTTAAACCGATAGTAGTTGGCTACATACAGACCAAAAATATAAAAAGATGACTTCCAGTCTGCGGACGTAGACTGCGGAGTAGAAAAGCAGTATTCCAGCATGATGATGATCCCCAGAGCACACGCTGCTGCCAAAATTATGCAACAGTTTCTAAACTGGGAGAAATAAACACTAGCACCTGGCCATGCGCGCTGCCAGATTTCCATCCGAAAAAGCACCTTTGGGGTATTTATTTCAGAAATAAAGGTACAGTATGAGCAACACAACCCCTACGGGAAAGAGCAGCTAAAATAACTGCTACGCATCATGTCTCTGCTAAAGTTGTGCAGCGCTGGCAGTCTCAGTGCTGAATCCATCATCACAGAGCAAGGCGGACTTTTTATGTTCTTTTTGTTTTGCGGAGGTTTTTGTTCTCAGTGGTGTGCTGTGTTCCTCCTGGGAAGCTTTACTTGTGTTTTTTTTGCATAGTTAATCCAAATTGCTAGCTTTCTATACATAATTTACATAATATTAGGTATTTGAAAGTTCCACTAAGACGTAATGGAAGTATTGTAAGTTAATACAGTATTAAAACATTTAAAACTACTGCACAAGGGTGTGCTAACTTTCACTTCTGCTTCTATTAACCAAAAGTTATGGTCTGATTCAGGAATTATGTTTGCATTTTAAATTTAGCACCTGCAGGTGATGTATTAAATAAATCCTAATCATAATGGAATGAAGAAATTACTAAACATCAGGAACAAGGTGTCTCAAACATGGGTCATTTACCTGTGATTGTGTGTGGGTAGTAGTTCCAGGCCTTCTCAGTCACATAAAATATTTTGGGAACAACTGCTCTCGCCCAGCTCGGCAGCTTGCTGCAGGGGAGGGAGGGATAGAAGAGAAGAGGACAGGAGAAAGCAGGAACAGGGGATGAGTTCCATCCATCTAATTTTCCACACTGGAATAATGTTGCCTCAGGATGGAGGAGGCTGAGATATGGTCCTGATGCTAATCAGTTAGCATCTCTCTCTTTCTTTCTCTATCTTTCTGTCTCTCTTTCTCTCTCTATATCTATCTCTCTGTCTCTCTCTATCTCTCTCTCCCTCCCTCTCTCTCTCTCTCTCTCTCTCCCTCCCTCTCTCTCTCTCTGTCACTCTCTCTCCCTCTCTGTCACTCTCTCTCCCTCTCTCTCTCTGTCTCTCTCTCTATCTCTCTCTCTCTCTCTCTCTCCCTCTCTCTCTCTATCTATCTCTCTCTCTCTCTCTCTCTCCTGGTGCTCACGACTATGATTTATGTAAGGGGGCTCAGAAAGGAAGCAGCCTTGAATCGATGGCCTTTCAGCTGGAGCTGTATTATTTAATGCACCAGCAAGGCTTACGGGATGCTACTCCAGCGTGATATCAGTGATGCCCAGGTGATGATGGTAAACACTAACATAGACTAACGTGACTCATGATGGCAAGATGTACAAAAAACATTTAATGACTAATAAAATGTAAGTTATAACTAATGTAATAACTGATCTAATTTAATAACTAGTTAATAACAACATCCATTCTAGATCCTACACGGTGATTTGGTTTGGTTTAAGTATCTTCACTATGCCTACTTAAGCATTTTGAAAAAAATACACAAGATTCTGTATTTTGGATAAAGAGGGGAAAGGGGTAAACAGATAGTGGTTGGCTACATACAGAAAACTTTGGAACAATGTCTTGGGCTAAGATGTGCTATATAAATACAGTTCTTCTTAAATGCTAACTGAACTACTGAAACCATTTTGTCAACACAACACAAACTCCAGCTGTGCAAAAGCATTTCCCAAAAGTCTTGACTCCCGCTGCAAAAGCAAACTATTGCCGCAAAACAGTTTTATATGCTCAAAACAGTTTATGTGCTCTATCCTCAAAACAGAAACAACACAATCAAAATAAAATCACAATGAAGCACTAAAAACTAGAAAGCACAACGGTGAGATGCATACAATAGCACAATTTAGTTTTTACAGCACTGAACGTGAATTACATATACATCCTAAGCAAAGCATGTACTGTACATAGACTAAAATACATAAAGTGGTAGCATTAGATTATACATTACAAAATATACATTACAGCGATACAGCAAAGATGTAAACTACATGTGCTGTATACAGTGCTGCAAACAAGAGATGGCTGGGCTTCATCCACAGCACCTCATTGACATCTGAAGCAATGATGTCCCTTGCCAGACAACAGGGAAAGGACCCCCTGGCGTATTCTATCTATCCAATCCCATTAGTCTGATAAACCAGCCCCTCTACACTTCATTTTGTACAGAGGGTCTGTGCGAAACATGAGAAACGTTTGCTTCCTGGAGGTGTGGACTCTGCTGAAGTTTAAAACAATTAGATCTGTCTTTACCCAACCGCTAATATCTGGTTGTGATGTATGCAATTAGCCTGGCTATAAGCCTGCCTACACACTACAATTCAGATGTAGCACAAAGGCTTACACAACCCTGACGCTGACACAAAAGTCAACGTCATCGCGCAACACTCAACACTCTGTTTGCTGATTGGTCTAGTAAAGATTCGACTGGAGTCGACCATATCAATGGAAGCAAACCCAGACTGCTACTGTAGGGAGAACATAATCAAGTGCAAGTGCACAGGCAGGCTTATAGTCAGGCTACAATTCCATGGCCTCCATGGAGATTTCGTAGATTGGCTTCAACTCTCAATCCTGCCTCCCGCATCGTCAACCCATGGATGAGATCTATAATGTTGGCTCTAATTTGGTTTTAAATTACCACTCGTCCTCCTCCTCCTGCTTTTCCTATACCTCCTCCAACTCTTCCTTGCTACCCCCCTCACATTCAGACTCCTGTTCTATTTGTCTCTGATTTGCATCCATTTTCAAACTGCAACCTTCAATAACCTGGTTGCTCTCTCAACTGGCTTTTATTGGTGGTGTCAACTCATTTGAAATGCAAATCATGATGGAAATGTTGAGAAGAATAGATACACTCTTTTAACCCGTATTGAAAATTGCAAAATGTGTTCTGAGAATGATAATGTGACGAGAATGTGTGCGGAGCTTAGCTAATTGTGTGTTATCTGTGTGAAACTTGTTTAAGGTATTGACAATAGAGTTCAAGCAGTTAAGAAAAATGTTCAGCCAATTGGTTTTAGTTGTTTAACAAATGAGAAAAAAATGTAAATCTGACTTGACTTTTACTTGACATACAGTAACTAACCATGTGCACAGCCAAGAGTCATGCTACTGTATGAACATCCAGTGGATGCAGCTCTGGCACTGGCAGTAGGGAGCAAGCATAGAGGGGCCAGGACGAGTACTGAGGGAGCCACAGAGGTGTCAATCCCGGGTTCAGTAAAAAGTAAAAACCCTGCCACGTTTTCCTTCTAACACAGGTGACTTCACTGAGTACCTTTGCTGATCTACCTGCCTTGAGTGCTCATTATGATCAGCTGATTCAGAGCTGGTTGGATCAAATTTGTGGCAGGGTTTTTACTTTATGAACCCGGGATTGACACCTCTAATGAGCCAGTACCACTAGTCACTCTGCTTCAGGAACACGGAGGGAAGGGATGCAATCTGATTGGCAGATAAGATCAAATATCATAAATATCATAAGCCTTCCGCAAAACTGAGACCAAACCAGGAGCTGTGCCTTTAAAGCTCTTACACAATACACAATGCCCCAGAGAGAGAGAGAGAGAGAGAAAGAGAGAGAGATTTAGAAGAAGAGAGAGAAATAGAGAGAGAGAAAGAGAGAGAGAGAGTTGGAAGAAGAGAAAAATAGAGGGGAGTGGAGAGAGAGAGAGAGACAGAGAGAGAGAGGGAGAGAGAGATAACTATTAATTATTTGGACACCTCTCACATTTATGTAGAAACTCACAAACTGCAAAAGAACTGGGATGATAAATCACACTGCTCAGACTGGAGCACTGGGACTTGCAGCCCACTACATACGTCTTTTAAAAACAGTGACAGACTGCTAAACACGCCTGACAAAAGAGTGTTTCTCTGTGTCTTCATTAAGGGGTCTGAGACAGGCCGGTCAATGGCACCACCTCAGGTGGGACGTGTGGTCAATTAGATGTCTTTTCTGGGCAGGTTTGTCTGTGTCAGAGTTAAAAATGGGAGCCCATAGATTTTCCATCAGAGTGGTCTGACGGTGGGAGGGGGGAATGGGAGGGGGGGGCGCGATGGGCGATGACTGAGAGGAAAAGGGGCTGTGCTTCCAGGACAGAGCACTGGCCGTCTGCCCGGCTATTTCTGGTGAGGCTATTTATGATTTACGAACTGAACTGTCACACGCGTTTAACCTGTGCAATATGCCCGTAGTCATTCCTTCCACAAAGCTGGAGATGGATGCTTCTGCTTCTGCTGGGCTTTAAGTACCCAGTGGCCCGTGGCTCTGTAGCGACTAGACAGCAGCCAGACCAGACTAACATATCAAACAGACTGTACCAATCTGTGATGCCCAGGTGGCAGTCAATAAAGCATTAAATGTTTTTGTTTTTGTAGCTACTAGATTAAAACCCAACTAACATATAAAACAGGCTGTTTGAATCTGGAAAGCCCAGGTGGTAGTCGATAAAGCTGGTGTTTTCTTGTTTGCTTGGAAGTAAACACTAAAGGCAAAGAGTCGTGACTGATTATAATGGATCATGTAACATGTCCTCTTTACAGATGCAGCATGAAACTCCACACGCATTACGTATATGTCCCTAGTGGTACAATGAATGCATTAGACATCGCCTTCCCTCTCCACAGCTAAATACAACCTATACATTTACAGCGTACAGCATGGGCGGACTGCACAGTATGAACCCCACGTAGAGCCCTCAATCGTAATCTACTGTTACTACAGTGCCTGATGCATCACATCTTATGTCCTCTCCAGAACACTCCTTCACTCTTATGCTAAAGTCCGAGGCCTACCCACTTACTGAGTCCGAGGCCTACCCACCTACTGAAATCCACTCAGTGCATCCATGACTCATGCATTCATATATGCCAATAGTCTTATGTCCCTGACACTACCTTATGCCACTGCTGTCTCCTGACACTACCTTATGCCACTACTGTTTTGCTAAAAACACGCTTGAGGTTGATACAGCCTTACTCCGGTCACTGAGTCACTCGTATGTCCTTCGTACTTTGGCCAACTCTACATGAGCTCAGTTTATAACAGATGAGATTTAAAAAAATTAATGGCATTCCTTTTCAAGATTCAATGGCTTTGTGACAACTTTTTAAAGTTTGTTTTTTAAGTTGTACTGGCTGGACAATGAACAAGAACATTTTAAAAGATCTTTTGCAGAGATTTTTTGAAGAAACAGTTTTTTTTCCCATGAATTCTGTTACATTCTTAACCATCATATACTAACAGACTAAGAAGCGATGAGGAGAGTGTATTTTTGTCCATATAATCAGCTGCTTAATGCCCATCAAGGGTGACAGTTTATATTAATTATAGTAATTATAAGAATAATACGAATCTAGATCTATTTTAAATTAATACATACTTACTGGGTCCCTCACTATTTCTAATCTTAACAGCCTAATCAGAGTGGCTTAGCCAACACAAGAGGCTTTTTATCAGATAGCAAACTCAATGTAGTGTTGTCTTTTTTATCTTAAATGAAAGAAACAAAAACTGACTGTTGGAATAAAAATAAAATCTAAAATCTGTCAATTTACCTATAGTCAAAATCATATATTTCACAGTAACATTTGCTGGACAGCACTTTGACAGGGGCTCTCTGTGTCAGAAACAACATATTTTCAAACTTGAGACTTGAAACAGACCTACAGAGAGTTTTTCCTCACCCTTGTCGCCCCTATGGACACAAGCAGGATGTGTCAGCAGCACCCGAATGAACTTTCTCGGTGCTACCAAGCTGCAACAAATGCTGTCTTGTGTTTTTCCTGCCAAACTGTTGAAGCACTTTGAGCTACATCTTGTTTGAATTGTGCTAAACAAAAACAGTTTATTATCATTATTATTACAATTCCTTTACACGCCAGTCAAATGCTCCAAGCATTCTCCACACACACACACACAGACACATACACACACACACATACACACACACACACGCACACACACACGGACACACACACGGACACACACACACACCGTTGTGCCCCTCTCAAAACAAACAGACCGGACTGAAACTGAAGCAACGTCACAGGCACACCAGGAGCAGCAGATGGCCTGGACTGCTGCCCGGCCGCAGACACACACACACGTACTTGTTGAGATAGACACACACACACACACACACATACACACACACACACACACACACACACACACACACACACACGTACTTGTTGAGATAGACACACACACACACACACACACACACACACACACACACACACACACACACACACACACACATACTTGTTGAGATAGACGCACACAGACACACACACACACACACACACACACACACACACACACACGTACTTGTTGAGATAGACACACACACACACACACACACACACACACGTACTTGTTGAGATAGACGCGCTTCTCGGTGAACTGGCCCAGGCCGTGCGTGGGGTCCTCGTAGGGCTCGTTCTGGACGACCTCCACGCCCTCCCCCCGCTCACTCTGCTCCAGACTGTGCTTGCTGATCATGTACAGCTGGCCGATCCTGTACTGGAGACACACAAGACACACAGAATCCGTTTAGTGTGTTAAATATGACAATGCTAAGATAGAACTTGTGTGTGTGTGTGTTTGTGTGTGTGTGTGTGTGTGTGTGTGTGTGCGTGTGTGTGAGTGAGAGAGAGAGAGAGCTTGTGTGTGTGTGTGCCTGTGGGTGTGTGTGTGTGTGTGTGTGTGTGTGTGTGTGTGTGTGTGTGTGTGTGTGTATGTATATTTACAGTTTAAGAGACCAAGGATGCCATGTTTTGTTCCTATTATGCTTTAATTAATTAAATTATTTGCAATTACATAATAGAAATACATTCTACTTAAGGTTGTCATGTTTACACATTGACACATAACTGGATTCTGATATTTTGACACATTTTCACACCAAAGTCTTAGCAGACAATGAGCCGTTTGCTTGTGACGGCCCATCTGCAGTCAGATGGCAAGTGTGTTGCTAACGTATGATTTTAAACTTTGTGTTTGTCTGATTGGACAACACATTTGGCCACACACACACACACACACACATACATACACACACACACACACACACACACACACACACACACAAGCTCTCTTTCTCTCTTTCTCTCTCACTCACATACACACACACATACACACATATACATACACACAAGCTCTCTCTCTTTGTCTCTTTTTCACACCCATACACACACACACACACACACACACACACACACACACAAAACAACAACAACAACAATGCTGTTCCGCTACTTAATTATGACTGCTGCTGTTTTCCAGCGTGTGCTGATGAGGTACTTCTCCCCCCTCTTGTCCCTGTGTGCCCTGCTAACACACACACACACACACACACACACACACACCTTTCTCTCTCACACACACTTCTCCCCCCTTTTGTCCCTGTGTGCCCTGCTAACACACACACACACACACACACACACACACACACACACGTCACGCACAGACACATGCACATACTCTATCTCTCTATCTCACTCACTCTCTCACACACACACATACACATACACACAACCTCTCCTACTCTCTTTCTCTCTCTCTCTCTCTCTCTCTCTCTTTCTTACACACACACACACACCTTTCTCTCTCACACACACTTGTCCCCCCTCTTGTCCCTGTGTGCCCTGCTAACAAGCGCCACAGACAGAGAGCGGTGTACAGAGCAGTCTGAATAGGTGCACACCTCATGAATAATTCACTCCCTTGCTTTCATGTGTTCACGGTGTGGACTCTGGCTATACAGAGGGCCACAATGCGTTTGCTTTTATAAAGAGCACTTAGCAGCTTGGTTGCGGGGGGTATTTTATAACACGTGGAGAGTTTTTTGTCATCTGTCTTCTGTGAATGCTCTCTTTAAAAATAGTCGTAGCTGTTGGAAAGTACGTCAGCATCGATTGTTATTCACTGACGGTGACCAAATGAGTGACAAGGTAGAGCCTGAAGAGTGCAGCATGGGAGCTCATGAGGAAAGGTCATGTGCCAGTGTGACACCAAGAGATCTGTAGCTTTTGTAGGTTTCTAAGTCTCAGTCTTCCCATTTATAAACTCATATGACACTAGAAGTGACCATTATTGGCCTGTGTTTGTTTCTTTTTTTCTTTTCAATTGGCCTTACACCGTCCTACAACAGTAGTTTTTTTATCTGTAGGCACTACACCCAAAGTCTTATTTCTAAGTCTCAATCTGCCCATTTCTAAACTCAGATGACACTAGAAGAGACCATTTATGGGCAGTTTTTGTTTTTGTTTTTTAATTGGCCTCACACCCTCCTACAGTAGTTGGGTTAACAGTGCTTCTCAAACTAAGAGCACTGCTGTACTGACGCTACAGCAACATTCTAGGGTAAATACAACACTGGGCCTAACAACAAATGTTGTTGTGCATCAAGACCGCAAGCGTGGAGTTGCAAAGTATCAAAATATATTGAAGGCAAACCACATAAACATACTGCCATTGTCAGAAGCCTTGCAAGGACACACGGTCTCTTTAGCATGAAGAGTAAACTCAGGGACTACATGCCAGGCAGAGACTAAGTAATGACATGCCAGGCACAGTCCCTCTCAAGGTGAAAAACAGCAGAAGGTCATTTCATCCAGCCACAGGCAAACAAATGCGTGTTGATATGGGTCAGTCAGATGGATGGATGGAGGACTTCAATACAACCCATTATAAATACTGCACATTGCAACATGATATCACATAACACAAAAAAATAAAAAAGGCCCCATTCATAGGAATAGACATGCAAGAGGAAGGATAAAACTACAACAAAACTTTGATTGAAGGTGATGTTTCTCTCTCTCTCTCTGTCTCTCGCTCTCTATTTGATTTCATGTGCAAAGTCTGTTTGAGTTGTTTGTTTGCCTGAGCTGGTGCTGTACAGTAAAAGACAGAGGTGGCAGGGGATTAAAAAGTATGACTTATTTTACCCCCCTCAGTCAAGTCTTTTACTTTAGATGTGGGTTTGTTCAAAGCTGAATTGAATGTAGATGAAAAAGCAGATGAAACGTTGACATCTAGACGCTGCCTGGTGCCTAATGATGGCATTTTGAAATCTTAAAAGGACTCCTGCCTGCAATCGGAGAGACTTGAAAAGAGAAAAAGGAGCATCAGACAAACGGCAACAGATGGATGTTTTAAGATCTTTCTCTCTCTCCGTCCTCTCCTCTCTTTCTTTCTCTCCCTCCTTCTTCCAACTCTCTCTCTCCCTCCTCTCCTCTCCATTGCTCTCTTCTTCCAACTCCCTCTCTTTCCATCTTTCTCTCCCTCCTTCTTTCTCGCACCCTTTCTGTCTGACTCTCACTCGAGCACATTATTTCACAGGGAAGATAATGAACGCTAGATGAAAGGGCCACACTCCAGAGATAGGTCGACATGTGGGCGGGTGGGAGGTGCATCACGAAAAGACCGTCGCCACAGACTTTTTTTTTCTTCTTCTGACAATGGTCCATGTGGCAAATCTGTGCAATTAAACAGCCGGCGACGACAAAGCCACATTTAGCTTCCCACGACGTGCGTGAGGGTGACTAATGCTGCTGAGTGCTGCTGAGTTGGTATCCATAGTGACTAGATATACCCCCTCTTCACCAACCTGAAGTGACTGTACATAATTTACCTGTGGAACAAGCGAGAAAGACAGGAGGGCATCTGGTAACAGACGTGTTCAGTCAGGTGTGAAGAATTAGAGATGACCTCCTTAATACAGTTACTACAATAGTGTTTCACATTCTAGCCTACTGTCACGGGGACGGATACAGGAACCAGGAAAACAGACAGAACAGGAGTGGACCCAATTGCGTTAACGTAGCCCCAGAGGCCATTTATTAAACAAAAACACAGACAGGGTAACACGGACAGGGACTGGAGGCACATGGGGCAGAGTCAGGGAACAGAACAGAGCTGGGCAAACAGGACCAGAGTCAGGGTACAGGGCGGACAGGACTGGAACAGAAGCGGCCGCCATCGGCCGCCGGGTCAGGAACGGAAGCGGCCGCCGTCGGCCGCCGGGTCAGGATCAGAGTAGACAAGGACACTGAACAGAGACAGGGGACAGGCGGGTAGGACTCGGTGGCACTGGGCCGAGCGGGGATCGAACCCGCAACTCCAGGGGTGGTAACCTGCGCCTCTACCACCTGAGCCGCTGGCAGACGAATCGTCGCCGGTGAGCCGGATCGGTAGGCGAGGGCTGGAGGCACAGAGCTGGGTACACAGGAACACAGACAGGGTAACAGGAGACAGAGCTGGGGACAGGAACACAGTCAGGGTGCAGGGCAGACAGGACTGGGACAGAAGCGGCCGGCGTCGGCCGCCAGGTCAGGATCAGGGCTGGGCAGACAGGAACAGAGTCAGGGTGGACAGGACTGGAACAGGAGCGGCCGGTGTCGGCCGCCAGGTCAGGATCAGGGCAGACAGGAACACGGAACAGAGCCAGGAAACAAAACTGGGCAGGCAGGCAGGACTCGTGACGCTGGGCTGAGCGGGGATTGAACCCGCAACTCCAGGGGTGGTAGTCCGCCGCTTTACCACCCGAGCCACTGGCAGACGAATCATCACCAGTGAACCAGATCGGTAGGCGAGGGCTGGAGATCGCAGCGTCGTCAGGGACAGTCCGAGTCATAGCCATGAAAACAGTCCAAAAACAGGAGACGGAACACACTGGAGACCAGACTGACAAAAACAGGACAGGCACAAGACACAGGCAAGACAGAATCCATGGAACGAAACACGATACTGGGAAACACCGGGACTAGAATCAAAAACTCAAAACAGGCAGGAAAACAAGACCGACAGGACGAGACAGAGTCAGGAGCAGAGTGCCGTGAAAACATACCGTGAGTGGCAAACGAACCGACCAGGATGACTGAAAAACCAGGGTTTAAATAGTGCCGAAAACCAAGGAGTTAACGAGGGTAAACGAGGGAGTGCAGGTGCTGGGAATAATCAGAGGACAAGGAGACGAGGCAGACAGGTGAACTAAATCAGAACCGATTAACAAGTAACAAGGAGACAAGACTGGCAGCTGGGACAGATTGACAAGACAAGGAGACAAGGCAGGTGGGCGGGGCAAATCAAGACCGAACAAGGAAACCCAGGTGAAGGAGATTATTGAGGCAGTGCAGGGTGTAGGGAGAATAATTCAAACTAATAATGTGCTCGGGGGAAAACAAAGGAAAAACACAGCACTGCCAAAAAACCCCAATGGAGCACCGTGACACCTACGCACTGTTGTTGTTTTTTCTCTCCTTGTCTGTGCTCTGGTATACAATCTTTAAAATCCTGTTTATGGTTTATGGATTGTACCAGGAAAATAATAATACCTGTGATTACTTATTGTCCATGCTCTGCCTGTGGTCTGTTTAGCTCAGTGGTCAAGACAGAAGCTCACAATGTAAAACAAGAAACATTTCCACAGCATACACAGACAGTAATTCTAAACGATGCCAGTTAAACATGTAAATGTAAACATTTCACTTAGCTGACGGCCTTATGCAGAGCGACTTACAGTTATTTAGATACAGGGTTTCAGTCACAGTGTGGGGTTAGATGCCCTGCTCAAGGGCACTTCAGCCATGGATAAGGGTGAGGTGCAGGAGAGCACTAGTTATTTGCTCCACCACCCACATTCTTCATACTGTAACAGGATTCAAACCTGCAACCCTCCAATCCCAAGACCAACTCTCTAACCACTAGGCCACAGCTTCACCAGTGGATCACTTGACTGATGACGATGTTTGCTCAGTTAGTGGATTGTTAGCACAGTAGTTATAGCCCCAAACTCCATAATCTTGTGTTAACAGTCATGGTGTGTCTCAAACTAAGGACTCCTACTAAGTCATGGCTGTCCATCTGAGATGCTTGAGCACAGCTAAAGTGTCCTCACACGCCTGATATCCTCGCTTCACTCTGCAAGGAGGCGTTCTTGTTATCTGACCTTGCATGCTGTATGAATGTAGTAATGTGTCTCACTCAACTAAGCTTCAATATGTGTCAGACACCGACTGAGCCTCTGACAGCTAGCTCAATGCATGCATCTAGTGATAGTGACTTGCCATACATCAGCATTCATAAGTGACAGCACTGACAACATTCAAAGTGACAGCCAAATTATTTCAAAGTCACAGTCATCTAGGGTGACCAAACGTCCTGTTTTCCCTGGACATGTCCTGTTTTCACGTCCTGTCCTTGCCGTCCTGGTTGTTTTTTTTATAAAGTGATGAAAACGTCCTGGTTTTAATTTCATTTTTCATTTGTGTTATGCAGGTATTATAATAGACACATAATAGATACAATATAACATAATTATTAAGGGGAACCTGATCCTCGTTTTTGTCCTCGTTTTTGTAATCAAAATATGGTCAATCTACAATCATCACACCTGAACTATACAGTATAGGCCCATCATTATAGGTCTAGCCAGAGCTGCTGGGAGCACAGGACAGTTCTGGAGCTGTTCAGTGGTCCAGAAGAACAGTTCATGTTCATGAGCTGATCACTGGCCCTTGATAAAAAGGTATGCAGCCATCTACAGTCAGGGATGCACTCTGGGTGGAAAGTGTTGCATGATGGTTAGAAATTGTGTCAGATGAGACCTGCCCGAAAGGTGTGAAAATGCGACTGTGTCATCCAACCCAAAAACTCTGTAGGCAAATTGTTACAGATTCTTGCAGTTGCTTCCACACAATTGAAGCAGCTAGCTAATGCCTCCAGAGTAACACTGACGTTGGTGCAGGTGCATTGTCCAACACCCCCTACTGCCCCCCCAACCCCACTACTATCTCTGTACCCCACACTCCATCTACTATGCAATGTACTACGGAGATTGAGAAGGTGTGAGCTCAGTCATGTTGTTGCAGGAAGAACATTTGTGTTTAACTTGACTGCCTCATTTTAAATGCCAACCCCTGCTGTGACCAGCAGTTCTTCTTGACGTATACAGACAGACACAGACAGCTGAAGATATATTTCAACACCTATTAACTCTGTGTTCAGAGGGAAGGGTAAAATAGGGGGGTTGTGTTGTTGATGAGTATTGTTAAGCATTGTGTTTGTGGTGTGCTACGTTGCTAGATATGAGCACTTGCATGTAACAGTGGAAGGGCAGGCCAGTCTGGAAATAGATTTTCCAATCTCTTCCTGTGTGTAATGTATATGTGTGTAATGTATATGTGTGTAGAGCCATCAAAGGGTCTAAATGAACTAAAAAAAGACGTGGGCTGGAAAAATTACAACCAGTGTCAACACTGCAATCCTGAGCCTTTTGGGCAACTAAAGACCTTTAGTCTCAGTGATCTGGCATTGTGACTGTGCTCTTTTTACTAGAGGAGTACATCAGTGACAAGTTAATCACAAACAATCAGTGGCTGCCACAAAAATGAACCCTGTCCAGTGTCCACAAACGGGCTGCCAGGAAATTGGGTATTAATTGTCCCTGTCTGTCCAAAGCTGCAGTTGAACCCAGTGAATATGGTTACATTAAGCTCTCCCAGCTGCTGCTACCTCCTAATGCTTTTAGTGCCTTTGATGCCCAGAGCCACCTTTAAGCAGACAATGATGGATACACTACCAGACAGACAGCAGAGAGAGAGAGGGGGGGGGAGAGAGAGATAGGGAGAGAGAGAGGGAGACAGAGAGAGAGAGTGAGGAAGAGAGAGATAGAGAGAGAGAGAGAGAGAGAGAGAGAGAAAGAGAGAGGAAGAAAGACAGAGAGAGAGAAAGAGAGGGCGAGACAGAGATGGAGAGAGCGAGAGAGATATATGGAGAGATATGGAGAGAGAGAGATATGGAGAGAGAGAGAGAGAGAAAGAAAGACAGAGAGAGAGAGAGTTGGAGAGAGGGAGAGATGGAGAGAGAGAGACGGAGACGGGGAGAGAGAGAGAGAGAGAGAAAGAAAGAAAGACAGATAGAGAGAGAGAGAGGGAGGGAGATGTTCCACCTGACAAGTAGACTACCCTGGATGCAATTAAAACATGCAGAGCCCCTGTGTCTGTGCTGATGTGACTGCTATGAGATTATGGCCTGCTGCTGACAAAGAAAACGAGTCTCCAGCAGGGTAGCACGTAGCGAGTAGCATAGCACTGCGGTGCACAGACGACTGCAGTCAACAGCACAGCGCTACGAGCCGTCTCGTGATGCTGCGATTCTCCCACTGCGTGTGTGGGTTTGCACAGGAGGGGGATTAATGGGGCTGCCAGCGGGCCTGGGGGGGGGGTGGGGGGGCAGGGGGGTGTTTAGGACGATCAAAGGCAGGAGGGAGAGGGGGGGGGGGGGTGGGGGGGTGAGGCAGGGGTGTGATGTATGGTACTAGAGATGGAGCGTGGAGCGAGAGGGAGCGAGAGAGATAGTGAGGGAGAGCAAGGGCGAGCGAGCGAGGGCGAGAGAGGGAGAACAGTGGCAATGGCATCCACGGGTGGAGTGTGTGGTGTTGGTGTTCAGGACGATCAGAGGCAGGAGAGAGAGAGGGGGGGGGGGGTTGGGCAGGGGTGTGATGTATGGTACTAGAGATGCAGCGTAGAGTGAGAGGCAGAGCAAGAGGCAGAGCGAGGGAGAGCGAGGGAGAGCGAGGGAGAGCGGTGTGATGGCATCCACGGGTGGAGTGTGTGGTGTCGGTGGAGTGTGTGGTGTCGGTGCAATGAGGAGGTGATTAAAGGGACTGAGGCGAGACACTGCGTGCGGTGCTATGTGGGTGGGACAAGCCGGGGGAGAATGGAGTGTGTGTGTGTGTGTGTAACCTACTGGGAGAGCATGAAATATCAGTGTGTGTGTGTGTGTGTAACCTGTGTGTGTGTGTCTGTGTCTGTGTCTGTATGTTAGTGTGCAGTGCAGGTGTGTATGAAGGTGGTAGCAATAGAGGACCATTGAAGTGAGGAGCGAGGAGGCTTAGAAAAGGTTGGGGAGTGAGACGGGGGGGGGGGCACTGTAGTGTAGTGTGAGGGGGATTGGGGGGGGGGCACTATAGTGTAGTGTGGGGGGGGTTGGGAGGGGGCACTATAGTGTAGTGTGAGGGAGGGGGATTGGGAGGGGGCACTATAGTGTGGGGATTGGGAGGGGGCTATAGTGTAGTGTAGTGTGAGGGAGGGGGATTGGGAGGGGGCACTATAGTGTAGTGTAGTGTGGGGGGGATTGGGAGGGGGCACTATAGTGTAGTGTGAGGGAGGGGGATTGGGAGGGGGCACTATAGTGTGGTGTGGGGCTTGGCAAGGTGCCATGTGAGGCTGTGAGTGCAGCATTATACCTGCAGTCTATCCATCAGCTGCAGAAACGCCGCAGAGGGAGGGACAACATGCAGCCTCAGCACAAATGGCCGGTGTGAAGACCATAACCAATAACTCCAATAACTGCAGGCACACAGTCGGTATGTGTTTGTGTGTAGACATACTGACATAAATTGTGTATACACATGGACACGGACACGGACACGGACACACACACACACACACACGCACGCACGCACGCACGCACGCACGCACGCACGCACGCACACACACACACACACACACACACGCACACACACGCACACGCACACACACACGCACATGCACACACACACACACACACACAGGCTGTATATTGTACATACAAACTTGTTGAGCACTTATCCCCCTACTTATTCATGCCATTATCTCATCAGCCAAAGCTCCTAAATGTACATATGCATTTACATGTATATGGGCTACCAATACATGTCACAGAAGTAGCCTAACAGAGAGCTTAAAAGCTAAGCCATTAACATGAATGGCCTTCCCTAACAGTGCTTTCAGGTATAGTGGACTGACTAATCTATCTTATGTAATGCTATGACAAAAATCACATTAATGTCTACTTGTTAAATGAAATCAATGTGCTCAACTATTGAGAGATTTTGAGGCCAGCAAGTAACTGAAAAACAGACAGTAAGTCTGTTCTGCACGGTCTGTTTCTGTGAACTCTGAATAAAGTAAAAAGGGGAAAAGAATAAGAGGTACACCTTCACAGCCTGAGCACACCTGGTTGGGAAAAACAAACACTGCCTTGGGGAGAGGGATTTGTCACAGACCAGAACAGCTGAAAATGACGACATACACCTGAGGCAAGATATTGTTAATCTTGCTCTCATATCCTTCTGTTTACATTAGCGTTATGACAGGGTGAACTACTGTATGGTCCTTTGTTTATGTAGGGTTACTGCTGTGGTGCAGTCAGTGGAGTGGAGTCTGTAATTATGTGAGCTACACTGCTTTTAATTCATACGACTAATGCTTATATAATTAAAATCAATATCCGTCTTTTGTCAGACATCCAGATTGCATGTGAAAGCCTTATTCTGTGGTTGCATGGAAACCAAAAACAAAACGCAAAAAGAGGCAGACAGTTAGGAAGTGGCTCTCTGGTGTGACAAGGAGATGGCAACTACCGTACAGGCCAAAAGTTTGGACACACCTTCTCATTCAATGCGTTTTCTTTATTTAATGACTATTTACATTGTACATTCTCACTGAAGGCATCAAAACTGTGAATATACACATATGGAATTATGTACTGTAAAAGTTTCAAGACTTAACGTTTTTGTTAAGTACATAATTTCGCCTGTACTGTACATTACAAGCTCAAACTTCCATGTGTACATTTTATGGGTACACTCAAAGGGAAACTTTGGCACAGTTGACCCTACATCCTACTGCTAGAGGTCTTTCCAAAAATAAAAACAATCTGAGCTATATTGGGGATGACACAGGCCAGGTAGCATTAAAGCTAACATATTGGGACAGAATGCTGTAGATAGCATTTTTGTGCCACTGAGGAGACTTTAAAGTCCTGTGCAAGTTGGACAGGAGCCCTGAAGATAAGACTATACCTGTTTAACTCAGTAGTGGTAAAGAAACAGTATAAAACAAGTTTATTAGTAGGCTGTCACATACCTCAGTTGACTTCCGCTACATCCATAACAATCTGAGTCGACTGTCATGATTTTGATGGGTGTAAATGTAAACACAAACAAGTCTGACAATAAACTCTTTTGGAAGTCAATGCCGGCAATGCGGCAGAAAGTAAACAGACTTATGCAACACCCTGCTGGAAAACTTGTTTTATACAATTTTTTCACCACTACTGACTTCAACAGCCATAGAATTATCTTCATAAGGGCACAACTCTACAGGGCAAGGTATCTCAAGTTCCCCTTTAAAAGCTCAGTCAGCGTCTGCACTCTCTGTTCAGTCAGTATTGTCACTGCCCTGTCTGTTTCCAGGAGCACCCAGCTCCACCACATTCCCTTTCTCCCCTGTTTGTCTAACGGGCAGGTAGATTGGTGTCCAGGGGTAGGGATTCAATCTAATGGGGGTCTGGCCTACAAATGGTCTCCTGGGCAAGGAAGCTGGACCTTCCTCCTTCGTCGTTTGGGGTTTTCGTTTGTTACTGCAACAGCCCATGCTTACTCTACATTTCTTTCTTTTCACATTACTGACTTTTTGGAAACATCTAAAAATATACTAGAAATATGTATGGAACATTATACTATGTGTGGTCTCCTATGTATGTTGCTCATGCTTCGAGCCATTGTGCGTAACAGTATGCAGGGTTAGTATGCAGCTTATCCTAAAATGTGTCTGTTAACCGCAAGTGGTGGCTTGCATAGAATAATCTTCATAAGGGCACAACTCTACAGGGCAAGGTATCTCAAGCCTTTAAATGCTCAGTCAGGCTCTGCACTCTCTGTTTAGTCAGTATGCAGGGTTAGTAGTATCAGTTCAGCTTATCCTGAAATGTGTCCGTTAACCGCAAGTGGTGGCTTGAATGTTTAAATGCAGCCCAGCAGTAGGTATGGGCTCCATCACGGCTGTGTTAGCTGAGTTCTGCCCAGGTCACAGGCAGCTGCATAAAGGCTTGTGGGGGATTGGCACTTACTGTTGATCCCCACACTCTTGATGGAATAGGAGATCACTCTCTTTTCACTCACTGTTCAGTTAGTATTGTCACGGCTCTGTCTGTTTCCAGGAACACCCAGCTCCCTTTCTCTCGTTTGTCTAATTGGCAGGTAGATTGGTGTCCAGGTGTGGGGATTCAATCTAATGGGGGTCTGCCCTACAAATGGTCTCCTGGCCAAATAGGCTGGAGCTTCCTCCTTCGTCGTTTGTCACTGCAACAGACCATGCTTCTTCTACATTACTGACTTTTTGGAAACATCTTAAAAATAAACTAAAAATATGTATGGAACGTTATACTACGTGTGGTCTCCCATTTATATTTCCATGCTTCAAGCCAGCGTGAGTAACAGTATGCAGGGTTAGTATGCAGCTTATCCTAAAATATGTCTGTTAACCGCAAGTGGTGTCTTGAATGTATAAATGCAGCCCAGCAGTAGGTATGGGCTCCATCACGGCTGTGTTAGCTGAGGCTGGGGTTTGCCCAGGTCACAGGCAGCTGCATAAAGGCTTGTGGGGGATTGGCACTTACTGTTGATCCCCACACTCTTGATGGAATAGGAGATCACTCTCTTTCTATTTACATCTGACATATGTCGAGACTGTGCCCACTCACACACGAGTTCAGAAGGTCACTCACTGACAAACAAGTAAACACACCACACACACACACCGCTCTCTCCAGCCATATATACAAACACTCACATCACTCTCTCAGTCTCACCCCCCCCCCCTTACATTCCATTTTCTCTCTCTCTCTCCCTCTGTCTGTCCCTCTCTGTGTCTCTCTCTATCTCTCTCTCTCCCTCTGTCTCTGGGTGAATCAAAAATATTAGGCACTGGATTGGACGCTCATTCAGTATGTAGCTCACTGTGTAGTAGTAAATCAGCCATGAGGACAGACACAACCCATAGCACATGAGTGGATACGAGAGCGAGAGCGAGAGCGAGCCTCTCTCACAAACAGTGTCTCTGAGGGCAGCAGCTGATGTGCAGGGTGGGGGGCAGAGGAGAGGATAACTGGATGGGGGGCAGAGGAGAGGATAACTGGCGGCCCATTAGAGTGGGAGGGTCATGTCATGTGGAGCTCATGCAGGAGCTGACAGCCCAGTGGAACATTACATAATGCTCTCACGAGTGAGTCTCTTCCTCCCTCTCTCTTTTTTCTCACTCCCTATCCCTCTCTGTGTCTCATTTTTCTCTCTCACTCTCTCTCTCTCCATCTATCTCTCTCTCACTGTCTCTCTCCATCTATCTCTGTCTCACTGTCTCTCTCCATCTATCTCTCTCTCTCCATCTCTCTCTCTCTCTCTCTTACACCCACGTCCTCCTGACACTCCTGCTGTGCAGTGGGATCATTAGCGAGACTACTTACAGGAAGAGCACCCTTGCTGAAAGCAGCACTGTGGCCCATGTTAAACAGACCCCGGCATTGTTTGATAACATGCATGAATAACTGCACTCCCATACACCGACGTGTCTGATGTTAAGCTAGCACAGCTGGCCACACAACTAATGTAAGGACGCGGCCCCTTCAAGCCTGACTGCATTCTGGAAATTGGACGTGTATTTGTTAATCCTGACACTGTGACGACCTTGTTTTGGTTTTCTGTGACACACAAGACATGTATGTGATGTAATACCTATATCAAACCTCCCTAACCACTCTTTTGTATCACACACAGACATAGACAGACAAAGACGCTTAATACAGATAAAATCAATGGGTCTCAGATCTTGAGAACATAAATGATGTACTTCATGGAAAGAAGACACATCCTTCACAAGACATGTATGTCATGTATTACTTATATAACAAACCTCCCTCTTCAAATATTATATATCAAACCACACAGATAAAATCTACGGGTCTCAGATCTTGAGAACATCAATAATGTACGTCATGTGAAACTTGGATAGTCTTTCGGAGGCCTCACATCCTTTGCATCACCTTGAATCAGTTTAAAACGGAAAGAGAAACAGGGTAGCATACAAAAATGTCTGATTCAAGCACAGCTCATCTTGGCACCTCACTGGTGTATTCATGAGTAAAATAATTTTGTTTTAATGCGACAATTCACCTTCTGGGCACAGCTGCGGAAACACGCTGTATGCATACACGTAGTAATTTGCAATAATTAACTGTAATTTATTTACAACATCCCATGAGATGGTGGTAGGCAGCCATTCTGAATAACAGGAGTTGGTAATTGCCTTATTTTCTATCTTATAAATGATGAAGCAACCACATTAAACTTGTACAACACGAGAGGAGTTTGAGCAACAAGAGCCACACCTAAGAAATGCAAATGGCTGCCATGAGATATGCAGATACATAACATACGTGACGTAAGACACTGATATATAAATTGATATACAGTTATACTGCAATGTATTTACTATATGTGGAAAAAATGCCAACATTCTCGACACTATATATCAAAATTCACCCAGGCCTAACCTCCTGTAGGAGTCCTCTGTGATACATACATACTCTTTCCAAGTTAATGAAATAAACCTGCTAATGGGCAAACACTCTCCAACAGTCAACAGCCACATTTAACGTCCTCAGCCAAAGTAAGTCTGTGTGACCTCAGGAGGAGGGCTGTGCTGGCATGGCTTCCACAGGGGAGACACTGAGGACAGAAACAAAGCCGCTGACAGCGCGGGATTGTCAGAAGAGACAAATGGTTGAGAGATTTGTGTTGAAACAGTGAAACATATATATACAAACAACACAGACACACACACACACACACACACACAAACACACACACACACACACACACACACACACACACACACACACACACACACACACACTTGTATACAAACACCATAACAACACATATTTTATATCCATACATGTACATATACTCTTATAGAGACCCTTTATATTCGCATGTTTCACATACTACTTAATGTGCAAAATACATCCAGTTATAGACAATGCAATGATACTGCAATTCTGCAGTTATAACAGCTTAGTAAGTATAGCTAAGAATGAGTGGAAAAGAGAGAGAGAGAGAGAGAGGGAGAGAGAGAGAGAGAGAAAGAGGGAGAGAAAGAGTTGGTACAAAGCTAAGAGGGGCCGACAAAAGAGGTTAAGAATAGCCCCCTGACCCCGTGACCGTGGTGGTGGTGGTGTGTGTGTGTGTGTGTGTGTGTGTGTGTTTGCGTGTGCCAGTGTGCAGGCCCCCTTCAGTCCCCGTGGACAGGCTGTGATGACAGCCGAGCAGCGCTCCTGACGGAAACTAGCGGCGGAAAAAGTTGGGGACAGGTGAGGGCTCTCGCCAGACAGCGGGGATCGGATGGGAATTCCGGGCCAGGAATGGGATAGGTTAGGCCGGGACGGAAAAGGGAGAGGGCGGTGAAGGTAAGGGTGAGGGTGGTGGTGGCGGGCATAAGGTGTGTGTTTGTGTGTGTGTGTGTGTGTGTGTGCGGGTGGGCGGGGGGGGGATTATTTACCCCAGATTTAGGGTCTAAGTCCTGCTTGACCACACGGGCCTCAGTGAGACCCCTGGACGTGTCACCAGGGCAGATGGATGGACTGGATGCCACATCATGGCCATAGGGCATTTCAGCGGCAGATAGAGACAACAGGAGGGATTAAGGCTTTATGTCTGCTGGCCCACTTCCAGGTTTAGGTAGTGCAGTGAGTAAATGTACACTATACAAATGTTTGTCTGTATACTATGGTGGATGTTTCTATGTAGGCATCGTTCCATATATTAAGACCATGCAAGAGGACCACATTTAAAGTCTAGAAACACACTACTTAGCTTCAAAAGGAGCTCTGTTTCCCTCATCTTATTTGTGTCCTTTCATTGTCTGAACAGTTCAGCATGATTTTAATTTTAGCTTTATTCGGCTTCTTTATATATATATTTTACATTGTTAAGTTACAAGTACAACCTTTAAACTACTACAACCTTTAAACCAGTACAACCTTTAAACGAGCATAACCTTTAAATCTTGAAACTGATATCGGGACATTTCGTAACGGTGCTCTTCATGGCTGGCTGCTCTTTTTGTGCCACTGCAGACACCGCTGACGGCACGGCCAGCTCGTCTGTTAGCGCTCGGACCTGCGTCCAAGAGAAATGACGTTAATCGCCTGTGGAAACACTGCCCGCAACGGAGGCCCCGCAGAAGGGACAGCAGGGGAGGTGTGGAGTGGGCCATGACAAACAGAGGAGGGAGTGAGAAATCAACAGTCATCACCGTAGGAAACGTTCCCGTTTTTTTTTTGGGCAGACAATGTGTTGCCAAGCCAGCAGGCTGTGCGGAGACAGAGATATGTGATGGTCAGCTCTGAATTGCAGATATAAACGCTAAAAAATGATGAGGCCACTGCCAGTTCATCGACGCCATGGAAGAATCTTCAGTCTCTATGGAAGCATCTGGAGATTTAAAGAACCATTTAGACACCTTTATTTTTTAGTGTGTATGTGAAAGGTACTTCACATTGGAAATGGTTATTCAGAACCTCAGATCATAATGGGCTATGTTATAGCATATTGGCGTCAAATGGCACTGAAAATGGTTCTCATATGGCATACCTCTGACGAACCAGTACTGCCCCCATTATTTTTTAATAGTGTATGGCTTAGGACACAGGAGTCCCAAAAATCAGTTTTTAGGATGACAAAACCTGAACACAAAGGACCTACTCTGTGCATCAGTGCAAGATTCTTTGTGTGCTTTATAAGCCTAATAAAGTTATTTTGCTTTTAGTTTGATGTAGATATTTACGTGTGACATTATTCTGTTGGATGCATGCATGAAAGGTTACAGTCTTCACCTTGTGAACATGTCCATTTATAAGGTGGAGCCATTGCCTTAAGTCTTGATCAGCATATGACAATCACTGATCCACTACCACTCCTGCCTGCACAGGCATCTATACACCACCCTGTACACTTTTCACATCCATGTGTCTTCTTTTCACCCATTACAAAATGAGCACAAAATAGACGTCATCTTTTTTTAAATCTTGCTGACAGTTTTTGAATATCCATTATTCATATGTACCAACCAAATAAGTGTTTGCACACTTGTGTCATCTGTCGCTAGGTGCGAACTGAGCGGGACAGCACACATGAACAGAGTAAAGTGGAAAAATAGAGCAAAATGAGAAACAGTCATATCATATCCCAATTGGCTTAGAAAAGCAAAGCTGATGCAGCGCAAATATAGGTTGCCTATTAATGAACCATCAAAGGGAGAGAAAGCATTTCTGCTATAAGCCATATCAGAAAGCTGCAAAACCCGTAGGCTTTCTGTATGTAACTGTCACCACTGGCAGCTCCATCTCTGTGCAAGGTGGAACGAGGACACAGTATTCCCGCCTTCAAGTGGCCATATATATAAAAGCCCAGCTGATCCACTCACACGACTTCACCCCTGCTGCGCTACAGCAGACCCCTTACAGAGAGTCTGATTGCAGCGACACCTTGCAATCATGAGGGTAACACCCCCACCCCCATCCCACCCCACCCCCACCACACACACACACACACACACACACACACACACACACACACACACACACACACACACACACACACACATTCTATCTTCTCACACATTAGGCAGCTGCAGATCAAAAACTGTGAGGTGAAGGGCTTCCGTCCTGTATACTGTTTATATTTCTAATGGCTTCCAATGCCACACCACATCACTATGGTGTTACATTACCGCAGCAAATAAACAACTTGTAGTGTGACTGGGAGTCGCTGTATGACCTCAAAGGCATTGTGCTGGTCATGGCCATGTAGTATTAATGACTTAGGTGTAGGAAAATGGTCTTAAATTATCTCAAGTCTTAAAGAGATGCTATGCAACTTTGAGTGCTTTTTCTTAACAGAACTACCCCTAGTGTCTCTAAGTAAAGGGGCACTCTTGTAAAAATAGACTATTTTCCTGTCCCCTCACTCTGTGCACGTGTTTTCAATTCAACTCATCAAAGTAATAGAGTGCCGGGGCAGACACCCAGATATTGTAAGCGTGATATTCTGTCCACAGACAGCAGAGGCGGTAGAGAAAGTTATTAAGATTAAAATTTAACTCGAAAAAGTTGCATAGTGCTGCTTTACAGGATTTGTTCATTTTACTATGGAGGCCATCTCTACGGAAAGACTGTGACATCAAGAAAACTACACTGAGTCAAAGTATAAGGCTATTTGTCCGAAATTCACTGGAAAGTGTCTGTAGCATACTAATTTGGCTATTCAGTCCGCCAATATCTTTGGCACGTCTATTCAGTTGTAAACTAAAACTACTTTGTCTGGGAAACACTAAGAGAAGAGGAACAGATGAAATACAAACACAGTTCTCAAACTAAGTGTTGCTTACAGGCAAGACAAAAGTAAATAAAAAATCTCAGCTCTCCGTTTATAGCTGATGAAAAACTAATGACTGCAGAGAAGGCTGTCTTTGCCACGGCTTTACACGTGTTAAAACAAAATCTTTCAAAGGCTGCAAAAGACTCTGGAACAAATACAGAAGAGAATGTCTCCAGAGAGGCATGCTGCCATTGAAGAACTGGGCTTTCCAACAGTCATTTGAATTTGTAGAATCTGCGAAAGCTTCTGCATAATCAGTGTCAGTGCAGCAGTAGAAGACACCATCAAATATAAACTTTTCAGTATAAACACTATTCATGTAGCCAGCTAATCTCTTTGAAATCAAAATATTCTAATGTATAATTAAATGTAATGTGTTAGTTGACTGTAATGTCTTAGGATTAACATTTAGTTACTGGTTTGCTTAGGTTTCTGCACTGCAACACTCACACGCACACACACACACACACACACACACACGCACACACACACACACTCACACACACACCACATACAAACACATTCAAGTTAAAGTGAAATGTTTCTCTTAGAAAGAGAGGAGGGTGAAAAATATATACTCCCAAACTCTGAGACACCATAACAGAATATAACTGATACGTGGACATGAGACGGACACGAACATATGTGCGCTAGTACAAAGCACAAGGTCAACACCCCGTGTCGTGGGCCGACTCATTAGGATCTTGGCTCTGAAACCTGTGTTTGCCTGCCAGGGCAAACTAAGCTCGGAGTGAGAATCGGTTATAAACACGCAGTACTGACAAGGTCTGTTTAACTGATGGGACTTTCTGAGGTAACGCCATGTAGGATACAGCACTTAAATAACACATTAAAAAACTCCAAATAATCCTGAAGCATGCCATAGAGAACAATCAGTGACTCTCAATCATTCACCAGAGACAAATATAACATGTAAATATAGAATATGTAAATATAACAAATATCAGCAGAACAAATATTAGCCAAGCATTTTTAGTTGAAGGTGTAGTACTGCACGTAGCACTGTGCGTCACCTTGGAAGAAAAAAAACTGCCAAGAATCATAAACACGCAAGTCAGGTTTAGACGGTAAACAAAGCAATCCTCACACCTCCTAGTTCAGTGGGCCACTGTGACAGAGGCACTGCAGTAGATGACTCCAGTGAGCCCAGTGAGCTCTCTTATTAAGACCTACTTCATACAGAATGGGAGAGTGCCAGAGCTGGGAAGCTTGAAAGATTCGAGTGCCTTTTAAAAATTCCCTTTGAAGAGCATACATCTGACTGAGGGGCCTACCGACAACAAATGCAGTTGCTAATGCAGAGCTCTTACACTGGCCTATAGTTAAAAGAGTACACGTTAAGAGGTGTAATTGTTTTCAAGTTATGCAATGACTACCAATGATAGCCAATGGTTTAGTTACATTAGAACACAGAAGATACTAAGAAAAAAGATTCAAAATTACACTGGATAGCATAAAGATGACCTCCTGACAAGTAAAATCTTTTAACCTTTTAAAACGAATCAGGGGTGAAATATACATCCAGTCATACAAAAGGTCTATCATTTACATAGCATCACAAAACCCTTACGCAAACGTACTGTGATGGTGCTGCTGAGCTCTTCAAATTACAATAGCGTCACCTAGTGGTAAATAAGTCGCAGGCAGATAACGAGCTTTGGGAGCTGAGAAGTCTAATGTAAGATGCAAAATACAGTTCTTTTTATCAGTGCAGTTATTTATGAGACATTAAGATGGGTAGCCTGTTAGCCAAACACAAAGTAGGTAAACAATGCCTCCTCGTTGCCAGCTTCATTTACCTATACCTCGAAAGTGAATTAATGGAATCCAACCATTTCAAAAGCGAGGATATTGGTTACAAATTAAAACAAGGCATTACAAAAGTAAGTTCCCAAACCTATAAGTTAGTAGGCTACTACACATTTAGTCAGTAAATATATCACACTATCGGAAATAATGACCTCATACACTTACCTCCTCCACGGTAAGTGGCATACATATTCTATATTCTTTCATCAGCATTTCTGCGTTTTCACTCTTCGGCGAACCAGTGTCCTCTGGGGAAATCTCTCGTGAATTACCTTCACGAACAGTCGTTCTCGCACGTGAAGACCTATTTGCAGTAGGCTAACTGTCCTTCAACTTTTCAGGAGCTGTTCTTGTAACCTGTCCCCTCGTTGCCTTCACATGAATAAACGAATGAAGATCAATTCATTTAGGTGCGCAAACTGTGATCAAGTAGAAAAACGTTGTGTTTTCTTTCATCATAACTCAAGATCTAGGTCACAACAGCAAAAGTTACGTTTACTCCAACAGTCCTCACATGCCAGTGAAATCGTTGCCATTGGATGTCGCGCCCATGCCAGTTCGATTCTAATATAGACTATATATTTTTTTGTCTTTTTAAGCTGTTAGCCTGCGTATTGAATGATCAGTCGAGCTCCTCAAAGTCGCATTTTCTTTGTGATGACAGGACTTGTTTGCCCTTTTGCCGAAAGAAGCCAGCCATATCAGACACTCCGATGTGGGATGCTCAGTTGCAGCGATGGGAATGTCCTGAAGCAGCAGTAGGCTACCGCATGAACACCGCACTCTTCATTGAAGTCGATGTCCACTTGAGTGAACGCGGCAGTAGGCTATGCTATTCCAAGTGACACTCCAAAAACACACTATTTTATTCATGACAACTGGACATGTCAAACCAGTCTGCAGTAGGTTAAGACCCACATGGCCAAATCTTGGTAACCTTTTTCATTCAGATTTCTTTTGTTTGGAGATCCTTCACAGAGCGAGTCGCGTGCAGCTCATAGCTTACCTAATCACGGCTACTCAGTTACGTACAACACAATGAAGTCTCGCTTTTAAAGAGTGCAGCACAAGCCTTTGCATCGGACGTGGCATTTTAAGGTGAGGAATCAGTCACCACTTATTAAAAGTACACCGAGCTTTAGTCACATGCTGTCTTCAGTGGCTTTGAGGAATGCTTGGCTGTTCCCCCACGACCACCTATAGTGGTATTTGCAGCAGTGCTCCGTTTAGGTGTCATCATTGACTGTGTCATTTACAGGTTTCTATTTCAGTGTTTGGCACGCCCATTTTTTAAACAATAATTTCAAAAAATCCTCACAAACATTCCCAGAATTGTACACACATCCCCAGACCATACTCTTAGACCATTACAAAAAGGGTCAGCTTTCTACAAATGTTCAAAGTTTACTGCAAATATATATATTTATTTATTTCAATATTGACATTTCTATTGGGGAGTATTGGATCATCTACAAAAAGCAGTGTACAGTTTCTGTCCAGGCTCAGAAAACAAGGGAGAGAAAAGTAAACAGCTGATTTGACTAAATGATTTGTTGATGGAGTGGATTGATGGATTAACTAACTGACTAACCTTGTTCAGCTTCTTATATGTACAAGACTTCTTTTTATTTGGCCTATTTATTTTATGTGATATATGTAATTATTTCTTCTTCTGCATTTGTAAGTCAAAAATAAAGATTGAATTAAATTTGGGTGGTATGATGGGTGTTGTTTTCAGACAGATTTTGGACATTTGTTTTAAATCATGCACCTTACGTCATGACAAGCACAGACAAAACCAGTAGGCTACAGCAGCTATACTCTTTGGTGCTTTACATCTGGCAGCAAATGTGAAGAGAGATTTTCAGTTGATATTTAAACACAACAGTCAATGCAATGTCCCCAGTGCCCCCAAGCTACACTTTAAAAAATAAAGGTGCTTAAATGGTTCTTTAAATCTGTGGATGATTCCATTGAGAGTGAAAAGTGTGTTGTACCATTACATTATGTAAAGGTTCTTCACATTAGAAATAGTTATTTGGAGCCTCAGATCATATGGGCATATCAAATGTTTTTTTAAAGAACTATTGCCTCGATGATTCTTTAAAGCACTACAGGTTCTACTATGGCCTATCTCTGAAGAAACGGTACTGTGCCCATTATTTTTTAGAGTGTAACATAGTTATTTGGCTGGAATAGTTTATTGGTTGGTCTAAGTCCATTTTGTTTCCCATTTATACTTTATCAGTGTATGAACCAAGCAAAAGGAGGATACATTCATTAAATTTGACAATAGTGTATTGCATTAGTTTTGTTGGCTGTGGCCTACTTCAAATTGGCCATAGCTGAGCACCTCTTCCAATAAGTGTTGTCTACAAATATCAAGTATATTGTAAGTATATCAAATAATGAGTATATTATGATATGTTCTAATGAACTGATGACAAAAGGGGTTTTGAATCATGTGCCAAATGCCATTTGTATCCCTGAGGAAGATGGCCTGTTTGGGCTTCAGTGAAGTGTTCAATCCTGGCAATGTCAGATTCACATCGAATGTAGTCTACAGGGCCTACATGGTAATTTTATTTGAATAAGACATTATAAAATGCCTCTACAAACAGTAGGCTGCCCTCCCTTAACCTTGGGGTTGCATGAGATACCACTGACCATTACAAAAATAAAACAAAAACTGTTAAAAAAAAACTCTGTATTATGAATGCTTTATTATTTGCTGTCTACTTAAAATAAATGGTATAAAGTCATAATAACTGTCAAATATGCTTACACAAAGTAATGTTCAAAACAAATGGCTGAAAGTGGGCTAGTTTACCAAAAAAAGCATTTTGTCTGCCGGCCTACCAGCAAAGTTGAGGAGCACATCAGGGATTGCATTTGATTTTACGAGAGAGTGAGATCATATAAGGCTGAAACCCTTTGATTTTATGAATAAATAGGCTTGCTAGAATTATGTTACAACAAAATGGGGTCACCAACCAGAAAAGGTTGGGAACATCTGCTGCTGTCCTAGTATGAGGCTGCCTAATCACAAGATGACCGCTCTTAGTCTTAGAGAGAAAATGAGGAACACTTTTATGTAGCCTACAAAGCAAATTGACCTCATGGTGGCTTTTGAGCTCTCATTGCAACAGCATTAAAAACAACCCATTACAATCCTTTATGCTACTGGTTGGATGCATCATTTCATGCAGACTGTCCAACTGCCTCTCACTTTACAACTGCATTTTCCTCTCTGTGATTCCCAACATACTAATGTTGACCATAGACTTGAGTAGTTTTTCCAGGAAGCAGAGAGGAAAATATTTGACCATAATGCCATGCGAAAGGCTGACAAGTGGATCCAAGATGGCGTAGAAAGTATAGCTAGGTAAGTGCAGACTTCCTATGAAGATCTTATAGCTGGGTGTATATAAGATCTTGATCAAAGGTCTAAACTCTGCTCAAAGTCAAGATACAGACGGAAGCTTCGTGACGATGCACTAAAGATAAAGTTTTCCGACGCGTAATTTACGACATGAATCGAATCAATATAAGGCCTGAACCGCAACCCTTGCAGCCTTCTGGCTAACGTTACTTAGCGTTAGTAGAACTAGCGCCCTGGCTAGCTGGCTAGCTTTCCCTAGCTACATGAATAGACAGCAAGCTAGTAGGTCCGTCACCAAGCGGAACGCATCGTCACAGCTGTTTTGTATTTCACACTGTTAAAGCAAATGTGTTGTTGATAATTTGAAGATGCAATCCTCTGTGTTGATGTCGTAAAATACGCTGTTTAATTTACCTTGTAACGTTATGGGGGCGTGAGTAGCTCAAGGCCAAGGGAGGTAGCTAGCTAGTTAGCAAGCTAACATTGGTTAGCTAGGTATTTAGCTAGTTGGGGACTAGCCACAGCGCAGAAAATAGACAGCAATTGCATAGACGGGCAGTTGAGCTTCCATGGGTTATCGGGAACTACTTCGAGATTTCAAGGCCAGCCTCAAAATATTTACCCGTTGTCACATCAGAGACATTTTGTTTTTGTGTGTTGTTTGAAAATTGATCGAGACAGTGTGTCACGTAGCCAATGAACGGCAGAATGTGGTTGTTTTCCTCTCTTGATGGACATGCAACACACACTCAGACGGGACATCTATAATTAACTGACCTGGAATCCAAATATAGACTGTTTATATTTTTCTAAGTCACTATGTTACCTTTTTTGGTCTGATCCAAGTTAATTAGATCTACCGTTAACGCTAACGTTAAGTTGGAGGGTAACGTTTGCCAACGTTATCGACATTCTAGTAAAGATCTGCCAACTTGAATTGCGAACTACAATCCAGACCTGTGGTTGTCCCGTTTAGTATCATGAATGTACAAGGTAAAAAAAAATACGACAACTTTAGCTTTGACGACGTAATTTTAACAATAGTGTTCCCTTGTTTTTATCAGCCTTAGTTGTAGTGGAGTAGGGTATCGAGAAGGCACTGGTGCCACGCACGTCCTCTCGACCGTGTGAGTGAAGGGTCTTCTACAAGCTACATAACTATCCGTGCCTTCAACTTGTCCTGTAGTACAGGCTGCCTAGTTCAACAAAATTATTGCAACTGTGTAGATACCCGTTTTATGATTGTGCTCGGCAAATGGAGAACAGCCAGTGGTGACGTCGCTGAGACAGTTACTGATGGAAAGAACTCAAGGCCTCATAATGATGAAAAAAGAGAAGTGGTTTTCTTAGCTGTCTTGTATGTTGGCGTGGCTAGTTTCCACACTCTGAAGAGCACTCCCCTCCCAGATGAATATAGGCCTAAATTTCACTGAGCATCCAGACCCTCTACTGCCCCTGTGATTGTGTGTATTTAGCATGAAATCAGATAGTCCCTCTTCTCCCCATTATTTTCTGTTCTCTGAGCCTCTAAATACACCGTTGTGCCAGAAAAGCCTCCAAATGTTTTGATTCCAATTTATATGCTTCAGTAATCTTCTGTAATAATCAGCCCTACTTTGTCTGTGCGTCCTGTCATCCCGATTAAAATCTTGGGAAGGTTGGGGTCTCGTTCTGACTCTCTCTTCTTCTTCTTCTTCCTCCTCCTCCTCCTCCTCCTCATCCTTCTCCTCCTCCATGCGTTCTCCTTGCAGGAACTCTGTCCCAGAGACATGGAGGACGGGAGACCACAGAGGTCATGTGAAGAAGCCATCGGATCACTGGTGAGACACGAGTATGAGGAGGCGGTGACCCAGAGCACCGAGGCGCTGTTGGCGCTCGGGCCGGGGCCCCTGGGCCCCCACGGGGCAGCCCTGCGCCTGAGGGCTCTGCTCTACAGGATTGCTGCTCTCCTACAGCTGGTAAGAGTTCCCCCCCCTCTGAATTTCCAATCTCCAGCTTCCTGTCCCCCCACCGTCCCAGCTAGTACTTCTGAGCAGTAATAAAAACTGTTAGTTGTAAGTTGTAAGACAACTGGATGACTTGTTGGGACATTTCAAGTTCAGTCCATCAGTTCTCAGAACCAAAGAATTTTTTTAGATAAGAACCTACAGCTCCTCCTACAGCTGGTAAGAGATCCCCCCTCCCTGAAGCTCCAATCTCCAGCTCCCTGTCCCCCCACTGTCCCAGCTAGTACTTCTGAGCAGTAATAAAAACTGTTAGTTGTAAGTTGTAAGACAACTGGATGACTTGTTGGGACATTTAAGTTCAGTCCATCAGTTCTCAGAGCCAAAGAATCTTTTTAGATAAGAACCTACAGCTCCTCCTACAGCTGGTAAGAGATCCCCCCTCCCTGAATCTCCCATCTCCAGCTTCCTGTCCCCCCCCCGGTCCCAGCTAGTACTTCTGAGCAGTAATAAAAACTGTTAGTTGTAAGTTGTAAGACAACTGGATGACTTGTTGGGACATTTAAGTTCAGTCCATCAGTTCTCGGAACCAAAGAATCTTTTTAGATAAGAACCTACAGCTCCTCCTACAGCTGGTAAGAGATCCCCCCTCCCTGAATCTCCCATCTCCAGCTTCCTGTCCCCCCACTGTCCCAGCTAGTACTTCTGAGCAGTAATAAAAACTGTTAGTTGTAAGTTGTAAGACAACTGGATGACTTGTTGGGACATTTAAGTTCAGTCCATCAGTTCTCAGAACCAAAGAATCTTTTTAGATAAGAACCTACAGCTCTTCCTACAGCTGCCAAGAGATCCCCCCTGAAGCTCCAATCTCCAGCTTCCTGTCCCCCGGCCCCAGCTAGTACTTCTAAGCAGTAATAAAAACTGCTAGTTGTAAGTTGTAAGACAACTGGATGTTGTCTTACAACTTAGTACTTACAGCTTGTACTTACAACTTGTAAGTTGTACTTACAGCTTGTAAGTTGTAAGAGAACTGAATGACTTTTTGGGACAATTAAGTTCAGTCCATCAGTTCTCAGAACCAAATTATTTTTTTAGATAAGAAGGCGATGAAATGTCTTCCATCTCCAAGAAGTCCAGTGGCCTTACATCTTAGCACTTATGACTACCATGACCTGGATGGATGAGAACTGACACAGCCCTACGTCTATCAGTGTATTGCACACCAGGGCTCTGGTCTGCACTGTTTGTTTTAGATATCTATTCTTAGATATTATGACTGTGTTCATCTCATAACTGCTGTTAAGTGGTATTGACCTTTTTTTGGACCAGAGTGTGTCTGAAGGAAGCCCTTTCTTGTTCCATATCTTCTTTTTGGCTGACGTGTTTGCTTTTATGCAGTGAGTGTCCTCCTCCTCCCCTCTCTGTTTTAACTTCCTCATTTAGCACACTGTCATGACCAGTTGTCAGTTGTGGCGTGTCCAGAATTATTACGAGAAAGTACGAGAGAGACGTTGCTGAAATGGAGAAACTGCTTCGGGGCTACTTGCTGAGTAACTTGAGAACTTGAGTCAGATGGAGTTTGTTTTTTAAATTCCCTGGTGTGGTCACTGTTGTTGGATTGGACTCTCAATCTCTATCTTGTGTCTTGGCTTTGTGACTACTGGATTGCGCGCCTTACTCTGGGCACAGAGCGATGTTGATATTGCCAACAAAGATGTTTGGAGGTGTTTGAACTCATTTCTATCTGCACATTGAGTTAGATATTGGCTCGGCCTCTGTATGCATCTTTCTGTCAACAGATGTGTTTAGCCACATTTGTTAAGCCTAAGACACATTTAGCCTATATAAATTATTTAAAAGCACCAAAGAGGAATCAGCATTAGTTTATACCCCAATAGGCCTATTAAATGTTCACTTCTGCAATTGTTTTTTTTATTCATTTAGGCTAACTGAAAGAAACACTTCTGCAATTGTTTTGTTATTTATTTAAGGTAACTAAAAGAAACATGTTTCTGTCTTGTTAGACTTTGTGCAGGCCTAGGCAGTGAGGACTGCAGATGAAAGCTTGTGGGAAGGTGGCAGCTTTGCTCATCCCAAGTTCAAACAGGCCCATGTCTGATTATCTGTGCTCTTTCCAGTAATACTAAATTAGCCGTTGGCAAGAACTGCACTGTCACTAACTTGGCTACTTAAAACCCTAGGCCGTGCAGGGCAACTTTCGAAACACATCTTTGATTTGAGGGTGTGTTACTATTGTGTTTTCCAGTTCTAAGGAAGCCTTGGCTTTTAACAAAGCCACTAATGCATGAACTTCTCGGGCAATAAGAGCCTACCGAACACCATTGCCTGCCCACTTTAAAGGCTCTGTCTAGGCAAACTACCAGATCTGTATCTGTGGTGTACACGTCCTGACATCAGTTAGCTATGTTTTTTATATGTACTGAGTTTGCATACTGAATCATTTCACTTTTTCAACGGACAGAATGTGAATACATGTGGCTAAACTTTGCTATGTGTGTGTTCTTTTGACATTTTTTTTAATGTCCAGAAGTATACAAAGTAACAATCAAGGCTTGTGTGTTTAGAACAAAGGTGTTTTGTGCTTGATTTCTTTGAAAATGTGTGATTCTGTCTTTTTGAAATATGATCAGAATAAATAAAAAATAGCACTTAATAATGTGGATTGACAGAAAATTGAAATTGGGTCATTTGGAGCGGCGGTGTGATTGTAGCCTTGGGGTGTGTCGTACAAATTAGGAGGGCCTGCAAAACACCACCCAGTGTCTCCTCCTTTAAACATTTGCACCGTTTTAAAATACTGTGTGGTTTGAGGAGGAGGGAAAAAAAACTAAGACTGCTGCTGAAACAGTAGTAACAGTTTCTGTAGGGGAAAGTGAACAGATAATGTCACTCCACAGCACTCAGCAGACTAGACTGGGCTATTCATTTTGTTTTCATTTTTGTTTTTTCCCCTTCAGGTGATTCTGGTGCATTTGTTTGGTCTCTGACATAATGTACACAGCTGCAAACAAAATGTCTGAAACTTTGTGGTTTGGTTTTAAGAGCAGCATGTGCTGTCCTGTTATCAGGCTCCTGAGCTCAACAGTTGGCAGTGAAGTTCATAATGTGCTTTTAGCTTTTAGCTTTTAGCTTTTTCTTAGCACAGAATTGACTGTTATGTAACCAGCAAACATAATGTAGGCCTCGCTGTCATACAATAAGGGCTGTTTGGAGCATGTGTGCCCTCCAGGCCTACTGCAACAGGAGCTGTAGCAAGGGCAAGGTGTGTCTAATATTATTTACTATTCCGGACAGCAGTAAAGTGCCTAACACAGCTTACATAGGGAGATGGCAACAACTCTGTTAGCAGCCTTCTTAAAAAGTCTTCCAGTGTGGTGACTTGAGGCTTGATGTACTGCAGTGCATGATTTTAAATAATAAATATGTAAGGACATGCTTATCAGTCATGTGTCACACAGACACAGCACTATCAGTATTTTCAGGGATAGATACCAAAAGTTGTGGCAGGATGAGTCTCTTGTCCAATCAGACGTGGGGGGTTTGACATGTTGATGGTGATGTCATGACTGCTTGGTTACTGTGTATTCTTAGACTGGAAGTGACAAGGGGACTGTTTTATCTGGCCTTCCTGACCTTGTCACAGGGCAGTGGATAGCAGATTAAGAGAACTAAGAAGAACATGGTATACAGGGGGGGAAACATCGTAATGGTGTACTTTACTCAAGTCATAAAAGCTATTCTCTGCTTTTTCTTTGTTGCTCCCAACAGAAGAACTACGATCAGGCGGACGAGGACTGTAAGCATGGTGAGTTTTCCGTCAGCCCGGCGCGATCATCACTTGTCAAGTTATACGACTTTGGGGAGCCATTTTTGGAGCTCTAATCAAGCTTAGTCTTGCTGCTTAATGGGCCAATTTAAAGTTGAAAGCCACATTCAAGACCAGGGCTCAACTTGGTGTGTGTGTGTGGGTGTTAGTGTGTGTGTGTGTGTGTGTGAGTTAGTGTGTGTGTGTGTGTGTGTTCGTGTGTGTGTGTGTTCGTGTGTGTGTGTGTTCGTGTGTGTGTGTGTTCGTGTGTGTTCGTGTGTGTGTGTTCGTGTGTGTTCGTGTGTGAGTTTGTGTGTTAGTGTGTGAGTTTGTGTGTGTTCGTGTGTGTGTTGGTGTGTGTGTGTTAGTGTGTGTGTTAGTGTGTGTGTTAGTGTGTGTGTTCGTGTGTGTGTGTGTGTTCGTGTGTGTGTGTGTGACAGAAAGAAAATAATACTGAAATATTTGCTAAAGTCAGTAAGTCCATAAAGCCCTTAAACTCGCACCTGGAGACACAGGCTTCTCCGCTGCTTGCTGAGCTCCTGTCTCTGTTAGGCTGTAACGATGTCAAGTGATGGTGGGTTAGAGGGTTAGAGGCACCCCTGTCCTGTCCAGCTGATAAAGGGCTTGACTAGTGTAATCATTTAGAGATACAGAGCAGGGGGTAGCTGCCAGTTTGGAGGTGGGAGTGAGACCTGTGGAATGACTCTCTGTTGATTTAGATCTGGCTATTTTAAATTATTACTTTTTAATTAAAGGAATGTGTTAAAAACATGCCTTCAGTAGTACATACAGTTGTTCTTTTTACCTGCATTTATAACTTTCTCTAACTGTTGGAGTAGGTAATAAAACTGATAGTAGACTGCAGTTATAATAAAATAGTATAGTAGTACACTCCTCTTTACAAACATTAACTGTCCTACCTTAGGTTGACAGGCTGGCCAGAGCTGGTTTTCTTCAGGTTGCCAGATGACTATGCATGAGTGTGTGTTACTGTGTGTGTGTGTGTGTGTCTCTCTGTGTGTGTGTGTGTGTGTGTGTGTGTGTGTGTGTGTGTGTGTGTGTGTGTCTGTCTGTCTGTCTGTCTGTCTGTCTGTCTGTCTGTGTTGGTTCCCCCAAGTATGTGAGTGTGTGTTCTTCCCATGGTGTCATGATGACTTGGTGTCATGATGGCTGCTCTTCCTTTTCTGCCCGCAGTCATTGCCCAGGAGCTGGCCAAGGGGGACGGTTCTTTCAGGGTGGGAGTGCAGAGCATGGTGCTGGACGGGAGCCTGCAGGAGGTGTCCCTCATCCTGTCCAAGGCCCTGTTTGGGGAGCCTCTGGTAAGGCCTTAGAGAGTGTGTGTGTGTGTGTGTGTGTGTGTGTGTGTGTGTGTGTGTGTGTGTGTGTGTGTGTGTGTGTGTGTGTGTGTGTCTGTGTCCCTCATCCTGTGCAAGGCCCTGTTTGGGGAGCCTCTGGTAAGGCCTTAGAGATGGGTGGTGTATCACCATGAGTGTGTGTGTGTTTGTGGGCATGGGTGAAGGGTGCAAGCACCGGCGTGGTGCAGTGTGGTAAAGCCTTAGAGCTTGGTGGTGTATCACCATGAGGTGCGAAAGCCAGCATGAAAGGGTGTGTGTGTGTGTGTGTGTGTGTGTGTGTGTGTGTGTGTGTGTGTGTGTGTTTGTGCGTTTGTGCGTGCGCATGTATGGATGTATCCTGTCCAAGGCCCTGTTTGGGGAGCCTCTGGTAAGGTGTGTGTGTGTGTGTGTGTGTGTGTGTGTGTGTGTGTGTGTGTGTGTGTGTGTGTGTGTGTGTGTGTGTGTGTGTGTGTGTGTGTGTGTGTGTGTGTGTGTGTGTGTGTGTGTGTGTGTGTGTGTGTGTGTGTGTGTGTGTGTGTGTGTGTGTGTGTGTGTGTGTGTGTCGCTCATCCTGTGCAAGGCCCTGTTTGGGGAGCCTCTGGTAAGGCCCTAGAGATGGGTGGTGTATCACCATGAGGTGCGAAAGCCAGCATGAGAGGCTTTGTGTGTGTGTATGTGTGTGTGTTTTTGCTATTCATGATTCATCTTTTGAGTTTTTCACAAGACATTTCTTTGTGAGTCACACAAGCAGGAAGAAAGATGGAGGTTGTGATGTATAAGCATCCAGGAAACAACACGGGAGATGTGGGAACTGTTATGGGTGTTGTGGGAGGGTCAGGAAATGTATTAGTCATGCCACATTGTTCACTGATCATAATGCGTGTTTGTTTATTTATTTGTTTGTTTTATTTTTAAAGAATGGAATCATGACGAAAGACATGACCAGATTGAAAATGCTGCTGTCTGAAATTGAGGTGAGTGCCCTCCCTAACCTCTCAGAAAATCTCATGACATTTTTAGTTATTAAGCAAACCATCATCCCATCCTTCTGCTGAAGCAATTTCATGCAATTTGAACATAGAAAGTTTAAAGGATTGAATTACTTTTCAATCAGATGTTCTAAAGTAAAAAAAATAATAAAATAAAAATGAATCCCAATCTTTTACCACAGGCAGCGAATGGCAAAATGGCGCCAGAATATACAGAAGACACAGAGGAAGGTCAGTAACTCCTCCATTAAAACTGTTTGCTCTCTTCTGTGAGGTTTTCATTCTGTCCCTAAATAATTGAGGAATTGCTCTGTCGATCCCTTGTCCCCCCGCTGTTGTCCCCTCCTGTGTTGTCCCCCTCTCTTTCTGCCGCAGATGGGAAGGAGGGGTGGCAGTTTCGCCCCCCACCCCGGGGGGTCACCAGCAGTGAAGAGTACACCCTCTGTAAAAGGTACACACACACACACACACACACACATTCATTAATCAATGCAGACTATACCCCAATACACCCTCTGTAAAAGGTACGCACACATTCATTAACCAATGCAGACTATGCACATGTACACTCTCTGTAAAAGGTACGCACACGCACACATTCATTAGCCAGTGTAGTCTATGCACATATAAATCCTCTGTAAAGGTACGCACACATTCATTAGCCAGTGTAGTCTATGCACATATACACCCTATGTAAAGGTACGCACACGTTCATTAACCAATGCAGACCATGCACATATACACACTCTCTAAAAGATACAGACACATTTATTAGCTTCTGTAGGATGTGCACATACACATTTTCTAATAGGTGTGTTGAGAGTACCTGTGTTATTACAGGTTAAATCATCTGTTGTGCCAGTGTTATAGAGGTTGGTCCTATTGTTTGTTTTTGTTTGTGTCTCTTCTCCCTTAAACTCCCTTCACTGTGCAGTGTGTAGGTTGGCTGCATGAAATATAAGGGAAGATAAAGATAAAGGGCTAGACTTAATCTTAAGGCATCTTGTGTTTGTTTTTCTTCCTTCTACTTCCTGGTAAACTCATTTTAACACACAAACATTTTATATGAAGTGTACTCGCAGAAGTATTGTTCTGTCACTTCCGAAACAGTGTAGGGGCATGTAGGGATTTCTCATGTGCCGTCAGTAGAGGAAGTCTCTTGGACCTGGCATCTGTGTTTACCAGTGCACTCCCCTCCCTGTTGGGTTTGGTTTATTTGTGGTTCAGCAGGATTTCTGGAACACTGCTTAGCACACACACACACACACACACACACACACACACACACACACACACCCCACACACACCCAGACCCCCACACACACACCTCCTCGGCTCTCGCAGCACCACAGGGGCACTGTTGCAGGGTCCACCCCTCACGAAATGATGATGATGATATTGTGTGTTCCTGGCCGCAGCAGGACTGGGGCATGTCTGACACAGACTGTGTTGCATGCACTGGTCCATGCGTCATGTGGTGCCCACTAAGCGGTGGGATCACACCAGCAGACTCCTTGTGTTGATGCTTTGTGCCTACATACATTTAAGAGCCATATTAAGCATGCAAGAAGCTTAATGTATTTTAACTACAGTTAAGGTGCAGTTGTAAATGTTCTTGTGTGTAGCTTTTTTGTGTTGTTTTCAGTAATATGAGTCATTGCTTGCACAAGGCTCAATTTCAGCTGAAGCCAATCAAGCGAGCTCCTAATCCGTTTGTAAATAGTCAAAGGTGTGAAGCCAAGTAGCATCACCCAAGTGTCTCGGTGACGCACTTCATTACAGTACTTTGGAGATGCACAGAAACACTGTACTTTGTGTTTGTTTTGTCTCAGTGCACAATAAAGGCAAATTTATTGTCCAGGCAGCAAGTGTTGCTTAACAAAATATCATGTAAGGAAACTAAATTTCTGTCTGCTAGGGTGTTGCAGAGCTTGTGTACAACAAAAAATGTAAACTGCACAGACACTGTCGCGTATCGTAATTGAATAGCACCTCCAGGTTCATACAAGTTGGTATAGAAACCACATGTTGTGTTATTTTGATTCTATAACATTTGTTAAAGTAGACACAGGACTGTGGAAGCCTGAACCAGTGCAACATTTGTCGACTTCTTTCTCTGTTTAGTGGCATTTGTTGCCTGGACCATAGATTGGTTTTAATTCACAGTGACAAAAAGAACTTCTGGATCAAGATGGTTTCTTTATTCTTCATTGGCCCATTTCCACCCTTCTCAGAAAGTCCTGCAAATCCATTCATTACTTTTTGCCTTAAGTTCCTGACTAACAAGAAAAGACAAATGAACCAATACCACCGAAGCTTAAAGCAGCACTAAGTAGTTTTTTTTTTTCAAATTTAACATAATGTTTCCAAAATGGCTTCAGTGGTTCATCAGCTCGTAACAGGGTGAACGGCTTTTCTGAATTCTCTTTGCAGCCCTCCATGGGCTGTAACCACCCTCTGGTTTACTGTTTGCAAAATCGTAGTTGCTAATCTGTAGTTCAAATGAGACACATAAAAAGCACAATTCCGCCTCTAACCTGTAGGTCTTTAGTGTTGCGTTAACCTCCTTGGATAATAAAAAAAAAAAACAGGTAAAAAAGGGTTTAAACAATAAAACCCATGCCACTCACTGCAGTCCTCCTGCTGCCTCCCGTAGGTTCCTGGAGCAGGGCCTGTGCCCTGTAGTTCAAATGAGACATAGAAAGCACAGTTCCGCTTAGTGTTGCGTTAGCCTCCTTGGATAATTAAAAAAAAACGGTACGGTAATGGTAAAAAAAGGTAAAAGGGGTTATAAAATAAAACCCATGCCACTCTGATGCCTCCTGTAGGTTCCTTGGATAATAAAAAATGGTACGGTAACAGTAATGGTAAAAAAGGGCTTAAACAATAAAACCCATGCCAGTCCATGCCCCTCACTGCGGTCCTCCCGATGCCTCCCGTAGGTTCCTGGAGCAGGGCCTGTGCCCTGTAGTTCAAATGAGACATAGAAAGCACAATACCACTCACTGCGGTCTTTCTAATGCCTCTCCCGATGCCTCCCGCAGGTTCCTGGAGCAGGGCCTGTGCCGGTACGGGGCCCAGTGCACGTCGGCCCACTCTCAGGAGGAGCTGACGGAGTGGCAGCGGCGCTACGCCTCGCGCCTCATCCGCCTCAAGCAGCAGCAGGAGAGCAAGAGCTTCACCGAGAACTACATGGAGGCGCTCATCGAGAAGTGGATCAACTCCTTCACCCCCGAGAGAGTGGTAAGGACCACCAGGGAGACCTTTTTGAGTTCTATTTTCTTTTCTTTTTTTTTTGTAACCCCCCCCACTGGTTCTTGCAGCTCCACAGGGGCCACGGTTGCAGGGTCCACCCCTCACGAAATGTTGATGATATTGTGTGTTCCTGGCTGCAGCAGTTTAATTTATTTTTTGGTCATTGTGGTCATGACCTAACAGTTTATTTTTGTGGTTTTTAAGCCTTTAATGAGATAGGAGAGTAGAGAGATGACAGGAAATGGGTGGGGAAGAGAGAGATGTGGAAAGGAACCGGAAATGACCGTGGGTCGGAATCAGACCCCAGTCCCCAGAATCTATGGTGTAGGCACCTTAGCCAACTGTGCCCCAATTTATTTATTTATTTATTTATTTGTTTGTATGTTTATTTATTTTTAAACATGGTTTGCTGTTAGACTCTGTGTCTCCGAGCAAATCGCAAATCTGCTTCTGCTTGTATGTGTGGTGTGGTGTAGTGAAAGAGGTGTTGGCCACACAGGGTAAAATGCTGCTCTTAAAAGTTGGTTTGGCCCAATTAGCAGTGTGTTCCCCTGGTGCTTTATAGCTCAAACAGCCACCTTAGCAAACACACACACCCCCCCTCCACCTTAACTAAGGTGTCCCAACAGAACACTAAAATTAGACTTGAGCTTGAAATTAGGTGATGAAAGTATTGGAATATGTATGACAACAGAGAGTTCATCAGTGCATTCACTCCAGCTGAGAAGCTTAAGATAAGTACAATGTGATGGACTAATCATTTATAATAATACTAGTAATTTTGAGTTGATGTACTTCTTAACCATAACTCTGCTCCTCTGTGGACAACCACCACCTTAACTAACACATTTCCTGCAGGACAACACTAAGCTAGCTATGTTTTGTAAACAAAAAAACTTGCCAGTGGAACACATCAGCTTTGAGAACCGTCCCCTGTAGCGTAATCATTTTACAGTGTCACTGTATGTGCATTGTTTAAAGTATTGTCAAAGTCCATGTCCATGTTTTTATGTAGTGTCTGTTTGTATATAATTCATCCTAATGTGTGTTTTCCCTTGTCTATCTCCTGCAGTTGAGTGACAGTTTAGACGGTGTCAATGTCGAACACAGTTCGGACCTGTCCGTCACAGTCACGTCCAAAAAGTCATCTCACTCATGGACCTTCTCGCTTCTCTGCAAGGTAGGACCCACAGCGTTCTCACATCACACGCAAGTACACATCCGTGCCTTACAGGCATCTGAATGTTTTGAAATGTGTTATGGAATGTTTGAAGTCTGAGGAAGAGTGTTACGGAAAGACAGACACATTTCCAAACTTCTTCCCAATTAGACAGTTTCATTTGCAGTGGACAGTGAATAGTAGGGTTGGGTTAAAAAAAATCGATATATCAATACAGATAAAAACTACTACATACTAAGAAATAAAAATGAAATAAATTCCAAAAATATTCTAAAATATCGATATTGTATCGGATCATGAATTGTATCGTATCATTACCTTGTGTATCGAATTGTAACGATTCAGGAAATCCGTGTCGATACCCAGCCCTCGTGAATGTCACGGAATACCAATGGTTAAAATAAAGCTAAACAACAAAACATTTTGACAAGACCAGATGTGTTTTTACACATTAAGCTGTGGCCTAATGATTGGGACCTGTGGCTTTAACAGAAGTGTCAATCCTGGCTCCAGAAAGTAAAACCCTTGCCACATATTTAACCATATTATTTTTTTTATTTGCCAACCATTTTGTGAAGCAGCTGATGCCAGTGAGTGCGGCGCACAGATCATCAGACGGGTAGATTGGCGGGTAGATTGGGTAATTAGTGACATCATCTGTTTCCAGAGCGCAGGCAGATGGAGAACATGGCAGCGTTCTTACTTTCTGAAGCCAGGGTTGACGCCTCTAATGGTTAATGAGTTGGTCTTGGCATATGAAGGGTTGCAGGTTTGATTGCCGTACCAGTAGAAGGAAATGTGGGTGGGAGAGTGAATAAACCAGCGCTCCCCTACACCCCAACAGGCCCTACAACCTAACAGACCCTGACGCCCATCATGGCATCTAACCTCACATTGCACCAGGGAGATTGCCCCTGTGCATAATGTAGCTGCTCTGGATAACAGCGTCAGCTTAATGTAATGTAATGAACAAACAAACACAACTTTGCCAAACTGTAAACCACTTGCCGAACTGTAAAGCACTTTGAGCTGCATCTTGTGTATATGAACTGTGCTATACAAGTAAAGGTTATTATTAACTTTGTTCATTCTTTTTCTTAATCCCCCTCTTCCTCCCTTCCTGTGTGCCCTCTTCAGCCTGCTCGCACTTTACACCGCGTGGCACTGCTGTACGACGCCAACCGCCCACACTTCTCCATCACGGCCGTGGCGGCGGGGGACACCTCCTCCCTGGTGCCCCAGGACGTGTGCCCGGGGGGCTGCCAGGAGTGGAGCAGCAGCCCCGGTCTGGTGCCGCCCAACGGCCTGGACCACTGCCTGTACACCGTCACCGTCGTCTTCAGCACGGAGATCTTCGGAACTTTCCGGCAGACCGTCGTGTTCGATTTCGGCTCGGAGCCGGTGCTCACGCAGAGGGTACTGGTGGATGCGGCGTCTATAGAAGGTAAACAAAACCTATCGGCATGAGGTAGTGACATAAGTACCATTTCTCATATTGGGTACAGGCTCTGCCCAACTTAAGGATAGGTGATACCAGGCAAAATGACCTCAAGTGTAACTTGGAACTTGGGGGAGTAATGGTCTAGTGGTCAGTGATCAGGACTAAAAAATGGAACACCAGATGATGCAAGGTTTATACCAGGGCCTTCTATCATTGTGACTCTGAGCAAGACACCTAATCCCAAATTGCTCAAGGGGAGGTTCCTCCTGTAGTTAGTTCACTTTATGTTGCTATAGTCAAGAGTACCTGCTGCAATAAATGATATGCAATTATATGTAATGTATTTTATGTTTCTAAATGAGATGTTTAGCAGTGTAAATGTTCAGGGCTTCAACAGGTCTTAAGGCATTATAAAAAGGCCAGTATTATATACAGGGTACAATAAACATCGGAGCAAAGGATGAAGTAAGCAGTTGTGGCCTGGTGGTTAGGGAGTTGGTCTTGGGATTGAAGGGTTGCCAGTTCAAATCCCACCCTACTACCCATGGTTGGAATTCCCCCTGAGCAAGGCATCTAACCCCACACTGCTCCAGGAACTGTAACTGAAACCCTGTATCTAAATGTCTGTATGTTGCTGTGGATAAAACCGTCTGCTAAGTGTAATGTAATAATAAGTATGTCATCATCTGTCATTCATTTTTTTCTCAAACACTACTATGGTAACATGAGCTATGGTTTACATTTTCTCATAAATGATGAGTCTGAGTCCACTATATCAGATTCTGATCAGTTAGCCCTGATTTGTTGTTTCCTGTGGGCACTGATGCCCATGACAACCCATGCCTTGACGACCCATTGCTTACTCAGTGTCCCTTTACACTTCTGTTAGCTTATGTCCTCCTTTTTTGTAAGTCACTTTGGATAAAACCGTCTGCCAAATGCAATGCAATGCAATGTAATGTAATGTAATGTAATGTAATGTAATGTGTGTCGTGTCCCTCAGACCTGGAGCACCTGATGCGGGCCCGGCAGCAGCTGCTGATGACGGCCAAGCGCTGGGACTCGTCCTGCAAGACCATCGTGGACTTCGGGCCGAACGAGACGGGCGAGCTGGAGCGCAGCCTCCTCACCCGCTACCAGATCCCTCTCTCGGCCGACCAGCTGTTCACGCAGTCTGTGCTGGACAAGAGCCTGACCAAGGACAACTACCAGGCCCGCCTGCACGACCTGCTCTACATCGAGGAGATCGCCCAGTACAAGGAAGTCAGCAAGTGGGTGTCACACGGTCACACGGTCACCTCTCCTCTGAAGAATCACCTTTGACCTTTTATTTAGTCCCATGTTTGTTTTATATACATACATTTATGAATAGCTAACTAAATAATTGATGCATCGATTTTATGCTTTTATGACCATCATTAATTGAATCTGTTTGTTTTTGAATTGCTGTTAAAATGATGTATTCAGTGAAAAGCTGCCGTCAGTTTTATACCACTAGATGTCTCAAGGTGTCTTCAGGTGTCATTGAGGAAGAAGAGAAAGACAGAGGCTACATTCAGATTGTTTTTTTTTTTTTGTTGAGGAAACTTCTCCCTGGTAGTAGTAAACCATAAGAGCAGTTTTGGTTGGGCCCAGTGATAAAGGAGTTGGACTTGGGATTGGAAAGTGGATTATTCAACCTGATTGTAATACTGCGGAAGTGGCACTAAGGATAAAGTATGTTGAGGTTTTCTTAATGCTTAGGGAAGATCACTAAATGTCTTTCAACATGTCTTTTCAGACCTTCCTTTAAAAAGAGAGTTTACTTCACCACCCCTTGCAAGCATAGAAGATAACAATGCCCCATTAATCCTTGGGGCTTGATCAGTGTGACACAAGTCTTTATAACCCACCCTTTAATAAATGCTTAGCCCAGTGTAAATGCAGTGGGATTCTCCTGTACACTGAAAAAGTGTAAAAGTGATGACAAAAGTAATGAGACAACCCATTTGTTTGGGTGGACAGATTAACAGCATTGTTTACCCACAGTTTGAATATGTTCAGATTGAACTGAAACTCAAATACTCCACTCTCTCTCGTGTGTGGAGTGTAGCCATTGGTCCGACAGGTTGGGTAGCAGTGCTGAATTGCCCACAAATTGGGGACACAGGTGTGCAGTACCTCTCCATCTGTAGTTGAGATGTTGCCTCTGTTAAACTCCCTTACCTCTCTCCTCCCTCCCTCAGGTTTAACATCAAGGTGTGAACCTCCAGCAGGTCCAGAAGTTGCCTCTGTTAAACTCCCTTACCTCTCTCCTCCCTCTTTAGGTTTAACATCAAGGTGAACCTCCAGCTGGTCAACAGCTTCATGCTGACAGGCATCTCGGGCGGAGCCAAGTACGCCCAGAACGGGCAACTGTTCGGGCGCTTCAAGCTGACGGAGACGCTGTCGGAGGACACGCTGGCGGGGCGGCTGGTGATGACCAAGGTCAACTCTGTGCTCCTGCAGCCCATTGAGCGCGAGTACGGCAGCCAGCCAGCAGGGGGCACCAAAGAGCGCGTGTACGAGGCCGTCATCGAGGAGAAGACCAAGGACTACATCTTCCTGCGCATCTGCAAAGACTGCTGTGACGAGCTGAACCTGCTGCCTGACCGAGAGCTACAGGTATGCCCACACACACACACACAGACGCACACACAGACGCACACACAGGCGCACACACAGACGCACACACACACACACAGAGTCAGATGTGCACACTCAACTTTCCTGTCTCTGTATTGTGCTCTAGCACATGCAGTATAATGGGCAGACATTTCCAGTCATATAGGGCCAGGTGTGCACCATATATGATTCCCCTCTCTCACACACAATCAAGACCAGCAATTTAGACTCTGAGAGGCTTGATCTGCAGTGCTAGGGAGTGATCCATACAAGCACGCATGCACACAAATATAAGCACAGATCATGATGCACTGCACCTGTCACCTTTCAGGTGTGTTGAGACTCTTTTGCAATTCCTAGAGGCCTAGCCCAGCTCCCTCCAATACCTATTCACTCTCATCCTCAAGCTCAGGTGAATGTTTGTCCTCTTCAGCACCCAAAACATGTATCCAGCCTTCCCTCTCTTTAAAGACACATCTGCGGTCCACAGCTACCTCTAACCTGGCCTACTGCTGGAGAGGTAGGGCGAAGGAGATACACAGCGAAAGAGAAGAATAGAGAGACGAAAGAGAGAGACGAAGAGGGAGAAAGTGAGTGAGAGAGAGTGACAAGGAGAGAAAGTGACAAGCAGAGAAAGGGAACCGGAGAGCGAAAGAGAGCGAAAAGCGAGAAGAGAAGAGAAGCCATGTTAGTCATGCAGGATTGCATTAGGTGTCTCAGTGTGATCATCTGCTGGCACTCACTCTCTCTCTCCCTCCCGCAAAGGGCTACTACCCACACGCACACACGCGCGCACACACGCACGCACACACACACACACACACACACACACACACACACACACACACACACGCACACACATACACACTACCCACACAGAATGAATTAGGCAGCAGCCAGGCCTGATCCTGGCAACACCAGCGCTGCCGGCAGCGAGGGGAAAGCCAGCTGGTCTGTTGTGTTGTGTTGTGATTTTAAAATGGTACAGCGTCTTTCTTTCTTTTCTGCCTTTTTACTGAAACGCATTGAGCGCCAGCCAGCGTGGTGATCCATTACTGTGGGTGTCCATAATGACACGCTTCATTCCTCCCAGAGCCGCTAACTCGGACAGAAATGAGTTCGCTGTGGACAACAATCTAGAGCTCTCCTTTTCTTAGGTGGCGGAAGGAGCTGACGCACACACACACACACACACACACACACACACACACACACACACACACACACACACACACACACACACACACACACACACACACACACACACACACACACACACACACACACAGACAAGCGGACCAAGGAGGCCTGCCCTAAATTCTTGTAGACAGCAGCCAGCACTGACAGGACACTTAGCGGGGTGTGTGTGTGTGTGTGTGTGTGTGTGGTGAGGGGGGGGGCGGGGGTCAATTGGTGAATGCCACCGAGAGCATCTCCCAGAATTCCTGCTCTATATGTCTAGCCATGGTGGCGGTCAAGGACGGCAAAACAAAGCTTTCTCCCTTTCCAGCGACTCTTCCTCCAACTTCTTCAGAAATGTCACCATCAAGCAGGGCAGCCTGTCCTTCTCCGGGTGGCTGGGTACGGCCTGACTTGAGTGAAGTAGGGAGTTGCTCTGACTGTGTGTGTGTGTGTGTGTGTGTGTGTGTGTGTGTGTGTGTGTGTGTGTGTGTCCTTCTTTGGGTACACGCTAACTTGAGTGAAGTAGAAAGTGTGTGTGTGTGTCCTTCTCCGGATACACGCTGACTTGAGTGAAGTAGAAAGTGTGTGTGTGTGTGTGTGTGTGTGTGTGTGTGTGTGTCCTTCTCCGGGTACACGCTGACTTGAGTGAAGTAGAAAGTGAGGGTAAACACTCCCTCTGACTGCATGTCCCACTAATACACATCACTAATACACATGTTCAAAGGTACTTTCAAGACGACCTGTTTTACTGTTGCTTTTTTGGCAGGGAAGAGTTCACATAAACATCTGTGTGCACTTCTCTCACTAGTATTAGGCAGCTAGTATTAGCCAACAATGGCTTGAAATATTTCACTTTGTGTGTAAAGAAACAACAACAATAATAATAATAGTTTCAGTTTTTGAATTGACGCATACAAATTAATGCACTTGTCCACACCATGCTACTTCATTGGGATGCACTAGTGTACCTTCGGCTGGTGTCACAGTAAGTCAGACAGCATGAGGCTCCGGATGCCTTATTTGCTGACTGACATAGGACCACTAATAGTGCTGATGTATCATCTTCACCTTCATCATCTTCATCTTCATCATCATGATCCTGATCGCTTCCTGCTTCCTGCCTCCCTGTCTCAGGTGGAGCTGCAGTTCCAGCTGAACCGGCTGCCCCTGTGTGAGATGCACTACGCCCTGGACCGCATCAAGGACACCGGCCTGCTCTTCCCCGACGTCAGCCTCACACCCACCATCCCCTGGAGCCCCAACAGGTCAGTCTGACCCCCGACACACATGCAGACACACACACACACACACACACACACACACACACACACACACACACACACACACAGCCGTCAGACACACACACAGCCATCAGACACACACACACACACATACACACACACACACACACACACAGCTATCAGACACACACAGACACACACACAGCCGTCAGACACACAAACACACACACACACACACACACAGACACACACCCGTCAGACACACACACACACACACACGTACGCACACAGCCGTCAGATACACACTTGCACACACACACGGTCGTCTCACACACACACACACACACGGCCGTGAGACTGGTAAGAACACAGGTGTGCTGAGTTCCAAGGGAGGCCTCTTGAGTCCCCTTGACACTGCTCATGGTGTTGCTCCTGCAGACAGTGCAGTGTGTGCTGCTGAGGCCGGGCAGTAAATGATCCACTCTGTGGCTCAGGAGCAGCAGCCATGGGTTGCCAGCTGTGCCGTGCGTCGGCCATGTCTGTCTGTCTGTGTGCCTCTCTGCCGATTGTTGTTTGGCGATGAGTCATCTCAAACAGTGCGGAGTGACGCAAAAAGCTCCACTTGAGCCGCCGCAGAACAATAGACGTTCCCCCCCATCAATGCCGGGACCTCGGTCGGTCGTTTCCATTCCATCGAGCGATTCCGGAATTGGTGGAGGGAGGGTGGGCCAAGTGACGTGAGCAACGTCTCCAGATCTCCTGAATCATGACGCCTTTCATGGGCGGCACAGTCACGTAACAAAAGGGCTGATCAGGACTGGTTTGGGCTGAAATGAAATACTGCCTGGGGAACTGCAGGAAGCAGTGGGCCTAGAGAGGCTTCAGGAGCAAAAGCAGGGACACCCCAACCCCAGCTTATCGAGCACAGGCTCTCTCTTCTATGGCTGAAAGCCACCTGAAAGAGTTTTATATATGTTTTTTTTTGTACATTTCAAAAATACTAGTTTTCTATATGCAAAGATGTCCAGAGAAAGTATCTTCATTGTACTATAGAGAATACCAATACTGCTGACATAACTATTGTAGAGATCTTTTGAAGTCAGATAGTGCTACCCCAAACTTTTCAATCTTGGACCATCCTCAGTGTCTATGTCATGGTATGAGAATGTACTGTACTGTGGCCAAATTAAACTTCATTAAACTCAACATATAACAAGAATGACTTTGTTGCAGTTAGTGAGATGTACATTATACAAGGTAGTCATGCTATTGAAAAGCCCTGCTCACAATCTCATCGAAAAGAAATGTAAATCGTTAGCCTCATAGCATAATTGCCCAAGTCATTTTTTGGCCAAATTGAGATATCTACCTAACTTTACTCTCCTACCATTGCTGCACCATCCTGCATAACCGCCTGCATAACATTGAAATATGACTTGGACAATTATGCTATGAGGCTAACGAAATGTTAGAAATGTTTGTGTCAGTAGCCACAGCTTATTGAACCCATGTCTCTCCCCCTCTCCTGGTGCTGTGCAGGCAATGGGACGAGCAGCTGGACCCGCGTCTGAACGCCAAGCAGAAGGAGGCCATCTTGGCCATCACCACGCCGCTGTCGGTCTGCCTGCCGCCCGTGCTGATCATCGGGCCCTACGGCACGGGCAAGACCTTCACCCTGGCACAGGCCGTCAAGCACATCCTCAAGCAGCCCAGCAACAGGTCAGTCCCTCCTACGGTCATAGCTCAAATTACAGGGGGTACTGGATGGTATGCCTCATACCTACATTAGTATGTTGGTACCCCCAACTCTGCTATTTGTGTGTCTTTGGGGGGTACTGGGTCTTGCAGTACCCCCCAAAGAGACACAAATAGCAGAGGTGGGGATTACCAACCTACTAATGTAGCTAATGTAAAACATAAAAGGTAGTACCATCTATAAAAGGGCCGTCAACCACATCCTCAAGCAGCCCAGCACCAGGTCAGTCCGTCCTCTGGTCATAGTTCAAAGTTCAGTACCCACCAATCAAGACCCAGTACCCCCCAAAGACACACAAATATCTCCCCTTTTATATGTCCTCCATCATGCCAGTGGCAGCCAAAAACTAGAAAGAAAAAAAAAAACGATAAATCGATACCAATAAATCGTGAGTTGCAGGAGGTAAAAACTGAAGGGTGGGCCCATATCTCTCCCCCCCCCCCCCCCCCCCCCCCCCCTTTTTCATATGTCCTCCATCATGCCAGTGCCATCCCATCTCCTCTTCTTTTCTGTCTCTGCTCAGACACCAAAGCCTCCAGCCATAGTTCGAATTACTGGGGGTATTGGGGGGTATAGTACCCCCCAAATCAAGACCCAGTAACCCCCCCCCCCCCCCCCCCCCCAAAGAGACACGAATAGCTGAGTTGGGGGGGTACCGACATACCAATGTAGCTAATGTAAAACGTAAAAGGTGGTACCATCCATAAAAGGTAGTGTGCCCCCCCCCCTAATTATGAAGGGGTAATTCACACTCTGCCTCCAGACAAAAAAGTAAGAAAAAAAAGCGACAACGCCGAAAAAGTTACCAATAAATCGTGAGTTTTGCGGAAGTAAAAAAAAATGAACGGTGGGCCGATATTCTTTCCACTCTTTTTATATGTCCTCCATCATGCTAGTGCCATCCCATCATCTCTTCTTTTCTGTCTCCGCTGAGTCACCAAGTCCGGATCTGGCTCACACAAAATGGCTCCATGTTAGCCCCCCCACCCCCCCTTCTCTCCCACTGCTTTATGGTTATGCCGTGCCCACCATAACTATTAAGTTGTCCCAACAGAGCTCTGAAATTAGATTTGGGCTTTAAAGTAAGGTGATGCAATTAAAGGAATATCTATGGCAATAGACACTTGATCAGTTGCCTTCCGTTCATACCAGTTAATGAGGCCGAATAATTTCCGAGGGATTATATTTCTCAGCCATAACCCTGCACCCCCGTGGACAACCACCACTTACACTAACTAAATTCACCGCAGGAAACACTAGTGGTATGTGTCCTTCTACCCAAGCAGTGCAAGTTGGTATGTATGTGCCTGCAGAAGCTAGTGTTAATTTTTCCTTAGCGCCTCTCTTCTCATTTCCCCCCCACCCCCCCTTTTCACACCTTAGAAACATTTCAGAACTATTTTATGTAAAGCAGTGATGTAAAGCAGTAGTGCAAATACCTTGTCGGGAGATAATTTAGTCTAATCCAACTATCAAGAGATTGATAGCCCCTCCTCTTTCTATTCTCTCCCCACCCAAACACCAAGACCGTAGTTACTGTAGTTTCACAATTACAGAATGCCTCAACGTTAGTAGAGTCCGTACCTGCGCTACGATACTCGACCTAGGCAGCGTGAGTCAGTACGGGCCTGCAGAGGCCAGTGTTTATTTCATCCCCACGGCCTCAGGAGAGACTGCTGAACAGCAGCAGCAGCAGGCACAGAGGTGGAGCGGAGGAAAGGCTCTGTGTGACATTTTGAGTCGGAAGGCAAGGAGGCGTTGTCATGGTGAGAGGCTTTCGGAAAGGGCCACACCTGAGTGAGGCACATGCGGTGATGGTCGCGTGCCGGCTAAAGGTCTTTGCACGCCAGCCTCGACATAAATGCTGCACTCTTGGCTTCTGACATTCTATTGGTTTGCTTTCTGTTGTTAAAGCAACACTAAGTAGTTTTTTCAACCTTAAAATAATGTTTCCAAAATTGGTTTAGTGGTTCATCAGCTCGTAACAGGGTGAACAGCACTTCTGAACTCACTTTGCGGCCCCCCATGGGCTATAACTGCACTCTGCAAGCCTGCAAAAGCGAAGAGGAAGAGGAAAAGTGCTTTAGTGTTGTTCTAAGACAACCTCACGCCCCAGTGTTACACTCTGTTGCTGACATCCTGTTGATTTCAATTCGGCTCTATTTTCGTCTGTGCCTCTCAGTGAAATTCATCACTTATAATAACGATCTTGCATCGAGTCCTAGGAAATTAAAAAACGTGTTTGCTACCCCACTGTCATGAGGCAGCAAGAGAAATGGTTAAATTCAGCAGTGCACAGCGGTGGTGTTAAAGCCAGTGTGCAGAGGCAAGCTCTGTCCTGCTCCTGTCTTCTGGCTAAAACCACCTGCCCTGACACACACTAGCCTGAAGGTGCTTGTTTTTCAATTCTCATTTTAGTTTCTTTTTACTCTCTTTAATTTTTATATTGTGTACATTGTACTATAAGTCTTTGATTGTGTTGGGTGTCTTTACCAGGTTTATTATTGTAGGTGAAGTTTGTAGGCTGTGGTGTGTTGTGGTGTTTATGTGTTGTGTGTTGTGGTGTTTGTGTTGTGGTATTTGTAGGCTGTGGTGTGTTGTGGTGTTTATGTTGTTCTGCTTGTCTCCCTCAGGGTCCTCATCTGCACCCATTCCAACAGTGCTGCCGACCTCTACATCAAGGACTACCTGCACCCTTATGTGGAGTCAGGCAACGCTCATGCTCGCCCGCTCAGGTACGCCACACACACACACCTCTCTCTCACACACACACACACACACACACACACACACACACACACACACACACACACACACACACCACACCTCTACATCAAGGACTACCTGCACATTTATGTGGAGTCAGGCAACGCCCATGCTCGCCCGCTCAGGTACGCCACACACACACACACACACCTCTCTCTCACACACACACACACACACACACACACACACACACACACACACACCGCACCTCTACATCAAGGACTACCTGCACCCTTATGTGGAGTCAGGCAACGCTCATGCTCGCCCCCTCAGGTACGCCACACACACACACACACACACACTCACACACTCACCTCTCTCTCACACACACACACACACACACACACACACACACACACACACACACACACACACACACACAAACCGAGCTCTCCAGACATATGTACAGATACACACATCACTCTCTCAGACTCACCCCCCCCCCCCCCCCCCTTACATTCCATTTTCTCTCTCTCTCTCTCCCTCTCTCTCCCTTTCTCTCTGTCTTTGTCTCTGTCTTTCTCTCTGTCTTTGTTTCTCTGTCTCTCTTTAATTCATCATCCCTGTGTGACAGACTGCTGGCTGTGTGCGATTAGATGACCAGATTTTTCTCTGTAATTGGATAATGTGTCTGGCTAAGTGACTGGGTGATTTTCCCTTTTCTCTCTCTCTCTCTCCCGCCCGCTCCACCTGTGTCAAGATGATGCATCCCTTGCACTGTCTGCCTGATGTTTCATTCTCTCTTTGTGTGTGTGTGTGTGTCTGTGTGCGTGTGTGTGTCTGTGTGCGTGTGTGTGTCTGTGTGCGTTTGTGTGTGTGCGCGTGTGTGTGTCTGTGCGCATGTCTGTGTGCGTGTGCTTGTGTCTGTGTGCGTGTGCTTGTGCTTGTGCTTGTGTCTGTGGGCGTGTGCTTGTGTCTGTGGGCGTGTGTGTGTACGTGTCTGTGTCTGTGTGCGTGTGTATGTGTGTGCGTCTGTGTGTGTGTGTGCGCGTCTGTGTATGTGTGTGTTTGTACATGCAGGATTTACTTCCGTAACCGCTGGGTGAAGACGGTGCATCCGGTGGTGCAGCAGTACTGCCTGATCTCGCCCGCCAGCTACACCTTCCAGATGCCCCACAGGGACGACGTGGAGCGCCACCGGGTGGTCGTGGTCACCCTCAGCACCTCACAGTACCTCTGCCAGCTGGACCTAGAGCCGGGTAACACACACACACACGCACACACACACACACACATGTAGATGCACACGTAATCTAGAGCCAGGTAACACACACACACACACACACATGCAGATACACACACATGCAGATAAACACACAATCTAGAGTCGGGTAACACACACACACGCATACACACACAATCTAGAGCCAGGTAACACACATGCAGATACACACATGCAGAGACACACACAATGTAGAGACAGGGTAACACACACACACACACACACAACCTAGAGCCAGGTAACACATATGCAGACGCACACACACAAACGTGTTTCATGTTCATTGAGATGTAATGGCTTTCTGATGCTTCATATCCCTCCCTTGGATTAGCACTTACTGGTGTTATGTGTGTGTTGGGCTTTTGAAATAGTCACGACTAAATACACCCCCCCTCCACTCCACAGCCCTGAAATCCTCTATGCCCAGACACTCGACACACACACACACACACACACACACACACACACACACACACACACACACACACCGATGTGTATATAGGGAGTCATTGGTCGCCAACCGCATACCCTCTTGGAGTCACGCTGACTGACTGCACTACTACAGCGAAACGCTGCTCAATCCCCCCTTCACACACACACACACACACACACACACACACCCCACCCCACCCGAGAGCGGCCCAGACCGAGCCCCCGTCCGCCAGTTTATTAAGAGCGCTGGATGTGGCCGCGCACAACATCATCTGTTGCTAAGCGACGCGGCGCGCCTGTCTGATGGGCTCAGCATCATTAGCTGGCGTGTCTGGGAGGAGTCGTCACGGAGACAGACAGACGGGGGGGTGAATGATCTGGGGGTAAACATAGCCATGGCACTGAGCAGCAGCATCGCGCTGTAAGAGCATCTAGAGGAGAGTAATGGGCATAATGTCCTAAGGAAAGTCCACAGGGCAGAGCAGGGCTATCACATGGACCCTGTAGAGGGATCACTGCAAAGCCATGCTTATGCTATATGGTCCAGAACCCTCACAGCCTTTAGAGCTGAACCCATCAGATGAGTCAGAAGGACCCTGCCGGGAACTGTCATTTTGTTTTAGCCACACAGTTGTCAATGTCAGCTCACCAGCGTGATAATTGCTGCTGCTCACGGCTCCTGCGTGTGTGTTTGTGTGTGTGTGTGTTCGTACACGTGCAGCACGTGTACGTGTGTGTGTGTTAGTGTGTGTGTGTGTGTGTGCACACATGTGTGTGAGTGGGTGTGCACATGTGAGCGCTTGCGTGAATGTGCACGTCGGTGCGCACATCTGCATCAGATGGAGTGTGTGTGTGTGTGTGTGTGTGTGTGTGTGTGTGTGTTTACACACGTGCCTGCTAGTGTAAATCAGATGAGTAAGATGCAGGAGTTCTCTTACAAACTTCACACGTTTTCCACAACTCACAATTCCCCTCCATCTTCCTTTGTTGATTTGGACACACACACTCCATCACCCATTAAAGCCTGACTTCATCAATCACATCTATTGGTTGCCAAAAAGACGTTGTGTGGGTATTCGTCTTTTTCCCTCTGCGGTGTTTTATCCATCACCCATTGTGATATTTTCATGTGTGTGCACTTTCCAAAAACACGCCATGCGGACACAGTTCTATTCTATATCAGACTGTTTACTTGCTTCCCGGTGAGACGCAACCGAAAAAGTCTTAACAGACACAGATCTTTCAAGTTGAAACATTGTATGACCAAAATGTTTCTATAGGGGATCCAATAAGACAGTGTTGATGGGTACCTCTTTCTTTTTCTTTGCTGTTTTTATGCCGCTATTTTGATTTGCATTTTACCATTTATTTGTCAGTGATTGACAAATAAATGGTAAAACGCAAGTCAAAATAACGACAGAGGTACCCGTAACCTTTGCCAGTGTTGTATTACAGTGTATTTCTCAGGTTCACTTTTTGCAAAGTTAATTTGCACCCCTGGCGTACACTTTCCAACCACACGTTATACCTAATGTTTGCCGTCTGCCTCCACCCCTCTCAGGTCTCTTCACCCACATCCTGCTGGATGAGGCGGCCCAGGCGATGGAGAGCGAGACCATCATGCCCCTGGCCCTGGCCACCAAGAGCACGCGCATAGTCCTGGCCGGAGACCACATGCAGGTAGGTTAGGTACCCCGCCCCCAAAAAAAAAAAAAAAGTACTTATGTATGATATCGCTGCAATCGGCACATTGCCCCCCCACTAACTGCAGGTGCCCTTGCTTGCTGAGAAGGTGCCGTGCGCAGAAGCAGTGTGTCTGTCTTCTGCCTCGGGTGGGGTGGAGCGGGGTGGTGGTGATGAGACGTGGTCTTGCCCGGGGAGTAAAAGACTTTAGAACCACCACAGCTCTGCCCCGTCCCCCCCCCGTCCCCACGCTGCCTGCCCGCCTCCCACACACACACATACACATACATACACACACACACACACACACTCACACACATACACACACACACACACACACACACACACTGCCTGCCCGTCCGCTCTGTGTCTCTCCCATGGCTGCTTTATGGGGTGGTCTCCACATATCAAACCGCCATAGTCAAATTAATAGTCCTGAGGAGAGTTTTTAGCAGCCAGGGAATGAGCTGCAAGTGACACGCTATATTAAAGCTAATATACTATGAAACCAGCCAAGAGCGAGCGCTGCTTCAAATCCCATCTGTGAGCACTTCTGTTTTATTTGTGACACGTATAACGGAGGCTGCACTGTAAGGCCATTACTGTCTCACTGACCAGCAAGGACAGAATCGGTGCACTCTATAGGGAGATCTACCTCATTCCATGCATAGGGCTCAGTTTCATGAGTGATGATACGGCACTGTTTAGAAAGTGTACCTTAGGAATGGAAAATGGATGCATAATATCTCAGTGAAGCTGATTGTCTGTTTGTGTTTGTGTGTGTGTGTGTGTAGCTGAGTCCGTTTGTGTACAGTGAGTTTGCGCGGGAGAGGAACCTGCACGTGTCCCTGCTGGACCGTCTGTACGAGCACTACCCGCCCGACGACCCCTGCCGCATCCTCCTGTGTGAGAACTACCGCTCACACGAGGCCATCATCAAGTAAGTACACACACACACACACACACACACACACACACACACACACACACACACACACACACACACACACACACCCCTGCCGCATCCTCCTGTGCGAGAACAACCGCTCACACGAGGCCATCATCAAGTATGTACACACACACACACACACACACACACACACATACATACATACGCACGCATACACACGAGACCATCAAGTAGGGGACTACGCGCATTCACACACACACACACACACGCACACACACACACACACTCCCACGAGGCCATCATCAAGTAAGTGTGAGCCGCCTCAGCCCACCCACCACCACCTGGGGACTACGCACGCACACATATGCACGCACGCACGCATGCATACACACACATATGCACATACACACAAGGCCATCATCAAGTGTGTGTGAGCCACCCACCACCACCTGGGGACTACGCACACACATACACGCACACACACACATACACAAATATATACACACCCACGCACTCACACATATACACAAACACATGCACGCACACATATATACAAACACATGCACACACACATGCACGCACATACTAGAGCCCGACCGATATGGGTTTTTCTAAAGCCGATGCCGATACCGATATTTAGAGATCAGAATCACCGATGGCCGATATGAGCTGCCGATTTTTTGGGCCGATTTTTAGGGCCGATATGCTATCGTTTTGTCCTTAATTGGCATACTAAATTATCATACTAATAAGAGGAAGCACAACACTTATAAACTTAACATGATTTATTGAAAATTGAACATATAAACATATGAAATAAATATAAAATAAATAAATAACAAATAAATAAATACCAACTCTTGGGTCATAAAAATAAACATAAGAAAAAATATGAAATAAAAAAATAAATATCAGTGCTGCAACATAACAAAAATAGTACTACTTGAACCTTGAAAATAGTTAAACTTGAAACTGAAAACAGTCAGTCACACTTTGGCATTTAGGCCTCTAGGCCTCATACTTCCAGTTCAAAAAACGCAGGTTGTCATGTAATCATGTCATGTCATGATAATAAAAGGATAGTTCACCCATAGTGCGCGCTTCTACAGGGAACCCCTATGCTGACGGACCAGGAAGTGCAACGGTGCAAGTGTGAGTAGTGTTTTGAGTTCGTGAAAAGTTGCCATGTTTGCTACGGAGATTAATGGTTAATGGAGACGAAGCAGTGGGTACCTCACTGTTCGCTATGATGTTGAGAATAAACGGAACTTGATGGTAAAGTACAGTGTGTTGTGTGTCTTTGTAGATGTTATATATTGCTTAACTCACCCCGCAGACGCCGGTGCTGTGTGCTGGTTCAGACAGAGACAAGTGCAATTAGCGTGCAGGTGTGTTAGCAGTGTATGACGGGACATGTAGTGCGTGAGTGGGCCAGCTACCGTGCAAACAAAGACAGAGACACAGACAAAGAAACACCGTGGCGCTAAAAAGTGTCCACACTTTTTACAGGCTTGCTGAAGCGCAATATCTCTGTCTCCCTTTTCGCTACAGCTGTAGTGGCATGAGCACTCTGCTCAACTTCTTAGCCTATCATGAGCAGCGATTTTGTTTTGGCATGCACGAGTCTACCCAACAGAGCTGTATGGGAGACTTTTAAAAAGCCGACTTTGTACAGACATTGCGCATCACGGCTTTAGATTTAGAACATTGAGGACATATTTAGGACACGACTTTAGGACATTGAAATGTAAGAATTGAAGCCTTTCCTGCAGGCTGCTTGTGAAACTCGTGCAGAAAACAGCTGTGCTCGTGCCGTGCTCGTGTGACGTCCGAAGTAGCTGCCCGCAAATGTGCCTGACTGAAAATCGGCGCAACCACATAAGAAGATCGGCCGATGCCGATTGATTAAAAATTAGCAAAAATCGGCCTAATTAATCGGCTGGCCGATCGATCGGTCGGGCTCTAGCACATACACACACAAGGCCATCATCGAATAGGTGAGAGCCACCTCACCCCACCCACCACCACCTGGGGACCGCACGCACGCACACACACACACGTACGCACACACATACACGCACACACACACACATACACAAATATATACACACCCACGCACTCACACATATACACAAACACACACACACACACACACACACACACACATACACATGCACAAACATATACACACACACACACAAGGCCATCATTGAATAGGTGAGAGCCACCTCACCCCACCCACCACCACCTGGGGACCGCACGCACACACACACACGTACAAACATATACACACACACACACACACAAGGCATCATCAAATAGGTGAGAGCCATCTCACTGCCGCCCACTGCCACCACTCATGGAACTGCACACACAGTCACTGTCACTGTCTGTGGACAGACTCACACTCACTCACTGTTGCTTGCCTGTGGAGATAGACACACACACACACACACACACCGTTGCTTGTCTGTGGACACACTCACAGACACAAACACATACACACCCTTTCCAAACTGAATTACATACCTGCCAGTGCTCACCCTTTCATGGGTATGCACACACACAAATATAGGAAGCAATACTACCCTTCATACACTTCCCTGTAACAGTGTGATCACACCACACACACACACACACACACACACACACACACACACACACACACACACACACACACACATACATAGAGTGTCCTAAGCATTTCCTCCTATGTGTTTGCACACTTTTAAGCTGCCAGTGACACAGGCATAAACTGAAGCACAGGCTCTCACACTTGTTGTCACACTTAAACACACACACACACACGGGCAAAGAACATCTTGCAACACACACACACACACACAAACACACACACACAGCGCCCGTCTGACGCGCATTAACAGCCTCCTCTCCCCATGAGGCAATGCTGGCAGATTACCTCAGCATCACCAGAGACCCGCCAACACACACACACACACACACACACACACACACACACACACACCACACACACACCACACACACAACACACACACACACACACACACACCACACACACACACACACACACACACACACGTACACATGTACACACACACACCACACACCACACACACACGCGCACACACACACACACACACACACACACACACACATACACACACACACACACGTACACACACACACACGTACACACACACATGTACACACACACACCGCACACCACACACACCACACACACACACACACACACACACACACACACATACACACACACCACACACCACACACACACACACACACACACACACACACACACACACAGCCGCCTTCGCACAGAAACCTGAGGACAGAATTCAGGCAAACAGGAATACTTTAGCTGTGAGGTCCACGCAGTCCTGTCCTACCCATCCAGATCCTAATGTGGACATGCTGCACTTCAGTGCAGTCACACTCGAGGATGCCCACTGCATCTGTTGCGTGGGAATAGTTTAGCATAAAATCTGCACACATTCACCAGCTGTGTGCTGTGCTGCTGGCCACAGTCCTGTGTGCTGGGTGTCGACGGCGACATGTCTCGGCCTCGTGTGTGTGTGTGTGCGTGTGTGTGTCTGTGTGTGTGTGTGTGTGTGTGTGTGTGTGTGTGTGTGTGTGTGTGGCGTGTGTGTGTGGCGTGTGGTGAGCAGTCCTCTCCTCTCCTCGCCATGCGACTCCGCTCCTCGGGCCACTTCCTGTCTGCAGCAAGGCAGTAACGGGCAAATCTCGGGCAACAGCTGACGACAGGCTGTGGTGAAGAATCAAAGGCCGACTGTACCAGTGCCAGAAATCACAGCCTTTTTTTCCACTTTGTCAGCCTTTTTTTGTACACTAGTGAACAGACACAGACGCGCGCACACACAGACACAGACACAGACACAGACACAGACACAGACACAGACACAGACACACACACACACACACACACACACACAGAGTAAGGGCCTGTGCTGGGTAGCACACATGCTAACCAGAGCGTTGTGTACATGTAAATATGTGTGTAAATATGTGTATCTGTTTACATACATATGAACATACCCACACAAAGCCTTCCCTTTCCTGCTCTTTCACCTGTGAGGGTATCCAAGGACACTGTACAATTGAAAATAAGGGCATTACACAGTCAACATGTGTGTGTGTTTCCCCTTATGTGTGTGTCTGTGTACACACCCACATAAAATGGCTGGTGATTAACTACACTGAGCCGCGAGTTGCCCGTGTCTGAGTGTTTTCGGATGATCTCTGATGAGCCTGTGTGTGTGTGTGTGTGTGTGTGTGTATGTGTATGTATGTGTGCGTGTGTGCGTGTGTGCGTGTGTGCGTGTGTGCGTGCAGCTACACGTCGGACCTGTTCTACGAGGGTAAGCTGATGGCCAGCGGTAAGCAGCCCCCCCATAAGGACTTCTACCCCCTCACCTTCTTCACCGCCCGCGGAGAGGACGTGCAGGAGAAGAACAGCACAGCCTACTACAACAACGCAGAGGTGAGGGACGGACATCGGCACACTTAAACACACAGATACACACACACCATCACATGTACATACACACATGTTTTACACACATACACAGTCTCTCTCTCTCGCTCTCTCTGTCACTCACTCACACATACTCTCTCTCTCTCTCTCTCTCTCTCTCTCTCTCTCTCTCTCTCTCTCTCTCACACACACACACACGCACACGCACGCACACAAACAGGCACACAGTCTTTTTCACATACACTGACATGTTTTTACACACACACACACACTTATATACTCTGGGCCTCTCGCCCTCTAAATGGTGTGATTCAGTCTGCTCTTTCTCAAACACCTATTGAGGTGCCTCTTCACACCTGTGTACCCATGTCAAGGATGGTTGCCATTGGTTGCCATCATGGAGGTCCTGGGAGGAGGCACAAATTGTGTACTCAGTAGCTGCTAGCTTGAGGATGGTGTAGGGATGTCAAAACAGGATTAGTTGGCAGTGCTGTATTACAGACGGTTTGCTCTCTAACACACACACACACACACACACACACACACACACACACGTGTGAGAAACGTGTGAAACGATGTTGAGAAACGTGCTGTGGTTTCTCAACATCAGAACTCACGTGAGACAGACACGACCCCCGTTGCCCATCTTTCTGAGATATGATGTCACCAGGCCATCCCAGCCCAGCCCAGCCCAGCCCAGCCCAAGCCAAGCACCACCAACTACCATCAGAGATCACAAACCAAACTGGCCTCCAGCATTCCTATGGAGTCATTCAGCAAAAACAGTCAAATGCACTTTAGCTAGTAGCCTAGAAATCTAACGTTGGTCTAACCACGCCCCACTGGCAGATTGAAAGACAACCGTTGCTGCTGCCCCTTTTGCTTGCGACCGACCTTTCCATCGTAGCCAGACCACACAATGTCATGTGGATGGGCTTGTCGTGCTATTTAGTGAGTGGGTGAAGCTCACCAATGTGGCCACGGTGCTTCTGGCCTGTTGAGCTCAGTAGCTGAGAGAAGCCTTTGAAGAGTGACTCACAGTCTATGTTCTGCTCTCTAAACTTGGCTCTTTTATACAAGTCGGCTCTGACTCAGCCCTGCTCTCTCCAGGTGAAGACCGGAGATCTGTGGTGTGGTAGAGTTCAGCATCATGATGGTGATGATGATGATGATGATGATGCTACTGTTGTTGATGGGTGCAGTCGAGTGCAGATATCAAAGAGGGGCCTTTCATAGAGCGGGTAATGACAAGGATTATCGACCAGTTCTCCAGTGGGAGGAGGGAGAGAGAGTGGGAGGATAGAGAGGAGGAGAGAGAGAGATAGATAGAGAGAGAGAGAGAGGAGGAGCAGCAGCAGCAGAGAGAGAGAGAGAGGGAGGAGGAGAGAGAGAAAGAGGATGGCCATATTGTGACTGTAGAAATCCAAAATCAGGAGCAGCACTTTAGACTTGAAGTGGCTTGATCTGCAATGCTGGAGAGTGAGTCATACACACACACACACACACACACACACACACACACACACACACGGCAGGGGGCTGGGGGGACGTCCAGTCAAATGACATGCACTCATGAACACACACACACTTGACTTGGAGAGGGTGTGAGTGAGACAAGGCTGCAGCATGAGTCACAAACATTGGCCCCACACACACACACACACACACACACACACACACACACACACACACACACACACGTAAATTGGGCTTGTGGAGGCTCCAGGTAAAATGGGCTCTTCAGGACCTGGTGTGTGTTGGCAGTGTGTTGGGGCTGGGGCTTGTGTGTGTGTGTGTGTGTGTGTGTGCTCTCGGTGGGGGAGTAGGCCCTCATCAGCCCCCATTGTTTGAGGGGGTAAACCACTCTGTGCGTCATCTCTTCAGAGACCCGCTGGTGCTGGATGAGAGGTCTTGAGAAAGTGAGTGTGTGTGTGTGTGTGTGAGAGAGAGTGAGTGAGTTTTTGTTTGTGTGTGTGTGTGTGTGTGTGAGAGAGTCTCTTGTTTGTAATGACACACCACATTCTTAATGACACACCACATTCTTAGCTTCTTGAGCTGCTCACAAAACACACACAGTGTGTGTGTCAGGTGTTTGAGATTGTGGAGTGGTAACAGGCTGTGACTGTGTGTGTATTCATGTGTGTGTGTGTCAGGTGTTTGAGATCGTGGAGTGGTAACAGGCTGTGACTGTGTGTGTATTTGTGTGCATCTCAGGTGTTTGAGATCGTGGAGCGGTAACAGACTGTGTATCTCTGACTGTGTGTGTTTGCGTGTGTGTGTATTTGTGTGTGTGTATTTATGTGTGTGTCTCAGGTGTTTGAGATCGTGAAGTGGTAACAGGCTGTGACTCTGTGTGTGTTTATGTGTGCGTGTGATGTGGAGTGGTACCAGGCTGTGTATCTCTGACTGTGTATTTGTGTGTGTGTCAGGTGTTTGAGATCGTGGAGCGCGTGGAGGAGATGCGGCGGAAGTGGCCGGTGGCGTGGGGCAAGCTGGACGAGGGCAGCATCGGCGTGGTGTCGCCCTACGCTGACCAGGTGTTCCGCATCCGTGCTGAGCTCAGGAAGAAGAGGATGCCCGACGTCAGCGTGGAGAGAGTGCTCAATGTGCAGGGTAAGGGTCACACACACACACACACAAACACACACACACACACACAGGAGCACACACACACACAGGAGCACACACACACACAGGAGCACACACACACACAGGAGCACACTCACAGTCGGTGTGGAGAGAGTGGTCAACGTGAAGGGTAAGTGGCTCTCACGCGCACAGAGAGAGGAGGACACACACACAGAAGCGCACGCGCAGAGACACACACACACACACACACACACACACACACACACACACACACACACACACACACACACACACACACACACACACACACACACACAGAGGACCACACACAAACACACACAAAGGAGCACCCTCTACATGCTCAGTGTGCCTCACAGTGGCCACACAGGCATGGTTATAAACTCTCTGCACATACCCATGCTCTACTCCTGTCTGCACTCTCTTGACTCTTTGGCCACTCTCACACACAGTGAGTTTTTGTGAGTAGTGGCTCTGAGAGATAAGAGTGATGTCCTCCAGGTGACCAGGACCGTGTTCTTTATCAGTGTGACGGGTAACCTTTGAGTACAGTGTTGCCTGGGAAGCCTCTTAGCTGATGTCGTATACTGACACTTTTGTTTAGGTCTGCAGCAGTGAAACACATGTCCACATGCAACAGCAGAACTAGTATACTTTTACACTACATTTCATTACACTACACTTACAGTAGCAGACATAGCTTTTATCCAAAGCGACTTACAAAAAGGAGGACATAAGCTAACAGAGGTGTAGAGGAATACAGCGTAAGCAGACAACCTTCATACATACAAGAAGGTGCATGTGCCTAAGTAAGTTTCAGGGAGAATTATATTATATATATAATATCAGCATAAGGCACTACCCCACCTCCTAAACGTTGACCTCTGACCCCTGACCTTTCCCCTCTCCAGGGAAGCAGTTCCGGGTGCTGTTCCTGA
>CM059266.1:6004887-6024887 GCA_030347295.1 Setipinna tenuifilis
AGACGTACGTGCTCAACCCCCTGGCCCCCGAGTTCATCCCCCGCGCCCTCCGACCGCAGCCCCCCCTGCAGGCCTCTGGCAAGCACCAGCATTCTCCACCCAAGGTGAGCCCCCCCCCAAGCCCAACACCAGGTCAAGTCAAGCGACGTGAAGGGAAGTTTATTTGTTAAGCACTTTTAAAAACAACAACAACAGCTGACCAAAGTACTGGATGTCCAACACTAGGTCAAGTCAAAGGAGCTAACTTGGCACCTTTGACTAATATGACCTGGATGAATGAGAATCTTTACAGACATATTGTCAAGTCAAGTGATGTTTATTTGTTAAGCACTTTTAAAAATTGTACAATGGTGGTTCCAGGAAATGGTTTGTTATAAATTATATTGCTCTGCCTATCTACCATCTTTGGCTATACCTTTGTGCTCATCACCTCACAAGCACCAGGGAACTCCTGAAGGGAGCCCCTATTGCCCAGCTGGCTCTGGCACCTGTCGAAGGACGGTGCTCGGCTGACACGCCAGCAAAGCTCAAACTGTGTCTCGCACCTTACCCAAACAACATCTCCCAAACATCAGCCCTCTCCACCCCAGTGTGAGCCACTTCACACCGGGTCTTGTGACAACAGCAGCTTGGCTGCCGAGCGGTAACGTTTATTTTAAACCAACACTGATGCACCAGCACATCTAAGGTGCAGGGGTGGAAATTAACTTAAAAAATGGCCAGCCACTGATAAAGCCAATCAGTAACAGTAAAGTATTATCTTGTGTCTGAAATCTACCAGCCACTTTTTCGATGCCAATTTCTTTTCCTTCTTTTCCTCCATCCCACCACCACACAAAGCACACCTAAAGCCGATCTCTTACCCCAGTCGTTAGGAAAACAGTCACACACATCTCTTCAGTTTTCTGCTTTTTCTAAACCAGGAAAATTTCGTCACTCTCCTCTACCTCGCCCCTGCCCCTACCTCACCCCTGCCCCTGCCCTGTGCCCCTACCTCACCTCTGCCCCTGCCCCTGCCCCTGCCCCTGCCCCTGCCCCTGCCCCTGCCCCTGCCCCTGCCCCTGCCCCTGCCCCAGCCAGTGCTGTGCCTTTTCAGTGCAGTTCTGCTGTGCTGACCTGACAGAAGCAGGACACATGCTGCCACTCCATCTGATCTGCCCATGATGCCCTGTGACCTCATGACCTCTGTGACGTCATGTGACCTCTGTGTTGTTCTGCTCTTGTCTCCCGCAGGCCAAGGGGACTCTGGCGAACCACTCGGAGCACTTTCCACCGGACGGATTCGGTAAGGAGCTTATCGCCGCAGAACTATCAACGACTGTGATGACACATCATCTTCTCTCGTTCTCTCCATTCCTCTCTTTCTCCCTATCCCTCTCACTCTCTCTCTCACTCTCACTACCCCCCCCCCCCCCACTTTATCCCTCTGTCTTTCTCTCTCTCTTTCTCTCTCTCTCTCTCTGTCTCTGTGTCTCTCTCTCTGCTTCTTGGTTTTAAATGGCATTTTGTGCCATACCAGCTGGTGTTTATCGACGCCCACCAAATTACTGTTCAGGTCACACAGTTGGGAGAAAATTTGTCGGCTATTAGATGTATGCCATGAAAATAAAGATTGTTACAGTTCCAGATTCTGCCAGTTCAGTTTTTGCCAATTTTTATATTTCCCCTTTTATTTTTCCTCAAGTGAACATTTCAGTGTGTTTTCACAGACTCCCATGAAGGCTTTCAGAAGCATTTCCTCAGCATTCGCGCTTTGTTTCTTTTGGTTTATTTTTGTTTTGTTTTGGTTTTTTTGGTTGTTTTTTTTTTTTAACACATAAAGGTCACAGACAGCAGCTCAGGAAGTAAACACTTCAGCCCCTTTTCGCGAGTTTGGGGCGTGATATTATTAGAAGGCTTCCAGAAGAACGTGCAGTCTCTGCAAATCGAGGTCATCTGTCTGTCTGGCAGCCATGGAGAGGGGGAGATCACTGAGGCAGAAAAGAGGAGAGGGGAAAAGAGAGCGAAAAGGGAAAGAGAGCGAGGGGTTTAAGAGGTGGGCATGAGAGAGGTATGAGGGGGAAAGAGAGTGAGGGGATCTGGTGTGTGTGTGTGTTTTGGGGGGGAGAGGTGCAAGGTGTTTTGTGAGGGTGAGGGAGATATGAGGGGGGAAGAGAGTGAGGGGTTCTGGTGTGTGTGTGTGTGGGGGGGGGGGGTTAAGAGGGGCAAGGGGTTTAGGGGTTGTGTGGGTGCTTAGGGGTGGGGGTGAGAGAGGTATGAGGGGGGAAGAGAGTGAGGTGTGTGTGTGTGTGTGTGTGTGTGTGTGTGTGTGTGTTTAGGGGTGGTAGCGGTAGCGGTGATGAGAGAGGTGTGAAGTGGCGTTTAACTAAAGGCCTTCTGGGCTGGAGAGCTGGACAGGGTGACGGAGGCAAAGAGTGGATCCGGAGTCAGGGTACACAGAGCAACACGATGAAGCTACTCATCCAAATGACTCATTAGCATCCCCTGGGCGAGTGTGTGTGTGTGTTTATGTGTGTGTTTATGTGTGTGTTTACGTGTGTGTTTACGTGTGTGTTTACGTGTGTGTTTACGTGTGTGTTTACGTGTGTGTTTGCGTGTGTGTGGGTGTGAGTGGGTGTGTGTGTGTGTGTGTGTGTGTGTGTGTGTGTGTGTGTGTGAATGTGACTGACTGACTGAAGGGCTCCCTAAAGCATCCGGAGGAGTGTTTGTGAAGGACTTTTGAGTGAAGGATGGCGAGAGCGAGGGGCTACTCTAGATGTTTATTTTGGCAGCAGGCGGCCCTCAGCCTCCCCTCACATCTCTGCAGACAGACACGTCCTCCTGACCCAACACCTCTCCACCATCACACTGTCCTGTTTTTATGCGTGTGTGTGTGTGAGTGAGTGAAGGGTTCCCTAAAGTATGTCCTCCTGACCCAACACTCCTCCACCATCACACTGTCCTGTTTTCCATTCAAAGCTTTCTTTCTGTGCTTCTTTCCGACCCCTATCTCCGCACTGTCCTTTCTTTGTTTCTTTGTCCTTTCAAACATTTCTTTGTTTCCTTTCCTCTTTCTGTCCACTTTCCCTTTTTCTTTTTTCTCTCTTTCTGTCTCTCACTCAATGTCTTGCTCTTTCTCTCTCTGCCTCCCCCTCATTCTTCCACCTCCTTGTTTTGCTTTCCGTCAATTTTCATTTATCTAATTGTTTTTCCCTCTCTCTTTCTCACCTCTTCTCTTCCTGCCACCCTCCCCCTCCGTAGTCCAGTCCAGTGCTGCGGTCCTCATGGGGAACCCCATCCAGGCGTTTACGCCCCCGGTGGCCAGTGGGAGTACTGCGGGCTCTGCGGGGAAGTCCCCCAGCCCAGTGCAGAGGGTGGACCCCCACAGCGGAGCATCCATCCTCTACGTGCCTGCGGTCTACGGGGCCAACATGGTCATGCCCATGCCTTTACCCGTAAGTCTGACCACACCACTTTTTCAGCTTTACAAAAACATTCCAGGTTCAGTAAATAAATGCTGTAATGTTCTTCACTAGTAAACACAAACCATCAAGCCTTAGTCACCAGCTATTCATCTAGTTTGCTCTGCTTTTACACGGCCACATGCAGTCACTACAAGAAAATGTTTTTGAAGAAAGAGCCTGTCTAGACAAGGCAGTTCCCAAAGTGAATTAAAAAATTTTTTTTTAGAAATGGTTCACAAATATAACCTCTTTAAAATGCCCCCTGTCCTTAAGTCTCAAGAACTTTAAAATGTCTCCTGTCCTTAAGTGTCCACACATAAAAACGTCCCTTGTCCTTAAGTGTCCACACTTTAAAATGTCCCCTTGTCCTTACAGTAAGTGTCCACACTTTAAAATGTCCCCTGTCCTTAAAGTATCCATACATAAAAATGTTCCCTGCCCTTGAGTGTCCACACTTTGAAATGTCCCCTGTCCTCTGGCCTCTTTAACATGTCCCCTGCTCTTAAGTGTCCACACGTAAAAGTGTCCCCCATCCTTAAGCATCCACACTTTAAAATGTCCCCTGTCCTAAGCGTCCATACTTTAAAATGTCCCCTGTCCCCTGTCCCCTGTCCTCTCCACCCGCAGCTCCCCTGGCCTGGCTACCAGAGCCGGTTCCCCATGGACCCCAGACTGATCAACCACCAGGCCGCCATGGCCGCCTACAACCTGAACCTGCGCCAGCCCACCAGCCGAGCGTCCCCCGGCCTGTACGGCCTCAACCACCCCTCCCCCCTCAGCCTCACGCCCCAGTCCAGCACAGAGAAGGAGCTCCTGCAGGACGCCAGCGCCACAGGTACAGCGCCACCTCACCTTGCTGCTTAATCTCAGAACACCACACCTCACCATGCCACCTCACCTTGCTGCTTAATCACACCACACCGCATCACACCACACCGCATCACACCACACCACAACTCACCACACCACACCACACCTCAATACACCACAACTCACCACAACTCACCACAACTCACCACAACTCACCTCAACTCACCACACTTCAATACACCACAACTCACCACATCACATCACATCTCACCACACCACACCACACCACACTTCACCACACACCTCACCACACCTCACCACACCTCACCACACCACACCACACCTCAATACACCACAACTCACCACACCACACACACCATACCACACCTCACCATATTACACCACACTTAACTTAACAACACAACACCAAACCACACTACACTACACCACACCTCACCACACCTCACCACACCACACCACACCACACTTCACCACACACCATACCACACCTCACCATATTACACCACACTTAACTTAACAACACCACACCACACTACACTACACCACACCTCCCCCCACTGGATCAGGCATACTGGTACTCACAGTAGCACCTCCTACTGTTGGCCATTGCTGTGAATGGACCCTTGTCAGTTTCTATGGTGACAGTTTCCATGGTAACATCAGGAGATGTATATATGTTTATACATAAATTATATCTGTATGAATGTGGCTTTATGAGTGTATATGAGATCTGTTTACATTTATAAACAGATATGTATGCATAAATTATATTATTCATATTTATCATTCACTACTTAGAAGCTCAACCCAATAAGCTTAGCTGATGTGTTGATGAGAAATGAGTGATGACAAAACAGCACCAACACCAGTGTCTCTAGTAGCACCCTTTTAAATCACATATTGATCCAGCAGCACAACCCTGGGCAATATGAACGTCTGCTCCTGTTATTCACTGGCTGGTTTTAGACATAATTAAAAGTGACCATGAGTATGTGTGCTCTGTGTGTGCTCTGCAGGTAAGATGGACATGAATGGGAAAGTGGAACACGGCCGTCTCCTGACCCCAGAGAGGAAGGCGTCAGAACTGAAGGACAAACAGGTACACTACATCCCTCTATTCATCTCTCCATCCCTCTCTCTCTCTCTCTCCATACCTCTCTCTCCCCATCCCTCTCTTCATCTCTCTCCCCATCCCTCTATTCATTTCTCCATCCCTCCCTCTCTCTCTCCATTCCTCTCTTCCTCTCTCCATCACTCTCCCTCTCTCTCCATCCCTCTCTTCCTCTCTCCATCACTCTCTCTCTCTCCATCCCTCTCTTACTCTGTCCATCGCACACACACTCTCATTCTCCATCACTCTCTCTAGCACTCATTCCTCTCTATCCTCACATCCCTCTTCAGATTCCTGAACACTGCTAAACTGAATTAATCTACTTCTTATTCATTCATTCATTTGTTCATTTATTTTTTATTTTTTTCTCTTGCAACTGGGCTACCCTTAACAATTACCACCAACTTTGTTGCTTGGCAATAATCATTACCCATCTTTATTTGTCTATATCCATCTATCCCTTTCTCCACATCCTTACATCTCTTCACATCCGTCTCTCCTTTACTCCATTTCTCTGTATCTCTCCATCTCTGTGTGTGAGTCATCCGTGCCTAACGAGTGTGTCCTGTGTCGTCCTGCAGGGAGAGTCTGACCAGGGACCCAACAGGAGCCCCGAAGCCGTCGGCCCTCTTGGCTTCCCAGGGGGGCGCCTCCTCCGCAAGGACCCCCCCACGGGCCCTGCCCCCGGCCCCCAGAGGCCCCTCGGCTTCCCCCACCTGGCCTCCCAGCACCACCTGCCCCCGCACCACCACCCGGCCTTCCCCCCTCCCCACGCAGGAGCTGGGGCCACCAGCCAGCAGTTCCAGCAGCAGCAGCAACAACAGCAGCAGCAGCCCTACGGCCTCCCCCGACCCGCCCAGCTACGCCTGCCCCCCCACCAGGGCCCCCCCTTCCCCCCGCCCAACGCCGCTCCCCCCACCTCCCTCAACTCCTCCTTCTTCCTCCCGCGGGCGCTCCAGTCGCCCGGGCTCGAGGGGGGGGACTCGTCGGATCAGGGGGTCCTGCCTGAGGAGCTGAAGGGGGCGATGAGGGCAGCGATGGCTAACCCCTCGGGGGCCCAGGCCCCCCCACAGCCGCAGCCACAGCCCACACCAGCCCAGCAGCTGGCAGTCCAGCACGCCCACGCCCAGCACACACACACACACCAGCACGCGCACACACACCACCAGAACATGCACGTCAACAGCTACGGGGAGGACAGTCTGGACGCCGGGATGGCAGAAGGACTCGGTAAGATAATCACTGCTTTCATTGGGCTGCTGAACCAGATTTTTTCACTTTGTTAATTGAGTCTGGCTACTCTCCATAGGCATACATTTGCATCATGTTGGGAACATCATTGTGAATTTGAAAATATTTGTGACGTAAACGTACACCTACACTTAGACCTAGAACAGGCATGGGCCAATCAGGTCCAATTCCTGGTGAGGGGGGGTACCTGATAGACCTGAAACTGGCTTTGGCCAAAGTGTAGGCGTATGTTTACGTCATGGTGGGTATGTTGTTGTGAATTTAAAAACATTTGAATACTACATTGAACATTGAACATTGAATACTACAGCAGCAGTAGCCTGGCTATGCCCATGGCCTCTGGCCTGGCTTGTTGATTTGGATGCCCAAATATTATTTCATCTTGATGTGTGTGTGTGTGTGTAATAATGTGATCTTCGCCGGTCTAATAGCCTGTGCAATGCTGCTGGAGGAATTTTCATCAGGTGGCGTGGCAACTTAAAATCTAATTTGTTTACCAAACATCTGGTTTGGCTCATTAGCATATCTCGTTAAGTCATTGCTGGGAGTAATGTGATTTGGGTCGCTGCATGAAAGGCACCTTGAGGCTTGTTTTTTGCCTCCTAATCTGCGCCTTTGCACGTGTCATAATGGGTGTGAGGGGCGCTACAGCTCATTAGAGCACCTCAGCTCCCCTCTCTCTCTCTCCGGCTTTAGACTGGATGATAATACAGCAAGATGTCGGTGGCTTTGTCTTTTTTCTTCTTTGTCTGTCTCTCTCGCTCTCTCGCCTTCTGGCTTTCTCTCCTTCTGTCTCTCTCTCCCTCTTTCTTCCTCTTTCTTCTTCCCTCATTCCTTCTTTGTATCTCTGTCTTTCTTTCCCCATTCCCTCTCTCTCTTCTTTCTCTCTTTGTCTGCCACTGTCTCTCTCCATTTCCTCCTCCCTCTCTCTTCCTCCCCCCACCTCTCCCCCAATCTGTCTCACTGACATCGTGTGTGTGTACTTATGTACATGTAGGCATGTCGTGCATTTAGGCTTATGGAGTTACACTTTATTTTACTGCCCCTGTTACATTAATCAGGTACAGTGTAATAAAGTGTATAACAATATGTATCATTATGTACGTACACTGTCCCATAGGGTTGGGGTTAGTGTTCGGTATGTACAGTGTAAGTGCCCAATATTACATGTTGTTACATGTAGATAAACTAAAAAAATGAAACCATCCAAATAAAGTGTTGTGTATGTAGGTCTTGTATGTGTACTTCCTAACCCACCTGTCCCTGTCCCTGTCCCTGTTTCTCTCGGTCCCCCCAGAGTCTAAGTGCACAATATTACATGTTGTTACATGTTGATACACTATTAAAAAAAGGGAACCGTCAAATAAAGTGTTGTGTATGTAGGTCGTACTTCCTAACCTCCCTGTCCCTGTTTCTCTCTGTCCCCCAGACGCCCAGGGCTCGGCCAACCTGGAGCTGATGTCCCAGCAGGCCCGTCTGGGCCAGTGGGGCGAGCACAGCCCCTTCCTGCCCCCCGGCGTGGCCGCCTTCCCCCTGCAGCCCCTCTCCCACCTGGGCCAGCCCGGCCTCAGGCTCCCCCAGCAGCTCATCCGCACGGGCTGGGGCCTCCCGCCCCCCACCGAGGAGGACGGCCCCCCCAGAGGACCCCTGGCCAGGTGAGCACACGAGAGAGATGACACACACACACACACACACACACCCCTTAAAAGAACCTAAAAGAACTAAAACTGGCAACTGCCCCCTGCCAGGAATTGGACCGGATAGACCTAAAACAGGCATAGGCCAAAGTGTAGGGAAGACGGACCGCTTCTGTAAGCAGTGCTGTTACTATGCAGGTCTTCGCCGCTCTAGAGGACAACTTGTTTTTTGGATCAAGGTTTATTTTTGGGTGTGTCTGTACCTTGTGCACATATGTTGGTAACTGGGGATGTTTCGAGATATTTTTAGCAACCTTTCTACTATGAGTTCCTGAAAATACATTTCCGCCACCTTAACCTTACTGTTGTATGGATGTTTCTGTGTGTGTGCGTCTGTGGTGTGTGTGTCTGTGGTGTGTGTCTGTGCCTGTGTGTGTGTGTGTGTGTGTCTGTGTGTCTGTGTGTGTGTGTGTGTGTGTGTCTGTCTGTCTGTCTGTGTCTGTGTGTCTGTCTGCCTGTGTGTGTGTGTGTGTGTGTGTGTGTGTGTGTGTGTGTGTGTGTGTGTGTAGCCGGTACCCCGGTCTGCTGCGTGAGATGACGGGAGTGCAGGAGCACTATGAGCAGCAACAACATCAACAGCAGCAGCGTGACCCCCCCGAGATGCCCCCCCCTCAGTCGCGCCTCCTGCAGTACCGCCAGCAGCAGCAGCAGGTTCGGGGCGCTCCCCCAGGGTCAGACCTGCCCCCGCCCTCCCCCTCCGCCGTCTCCTCCTCCTCGGTGTCCTCCACGGCCGCCGGGCCCTTCCACGGCTACCCCGAGCCCGGCCGCGGGGACCTCCAGCAGCAGCAGCAGCCCCCGGGGGCCGTCTACCCGCCCCCCCACCAGGCCTACCCCCTGCCCCAGGACCACCAGAGCCACCCGGGGGCCGCCCAGGGGCCCCCACTGCCCCTCAAGTACCTGCTGCCTGAGGCGGCGTGGGGCCACCCGGGCCTGGCGCAGGGCCACATGCTGGGCCAGCACGGCCTGCCTCTGGGCCTCCAGGGCCTGGGCCCCCGGCCACACCCCCACCCCGACCACGGGGCCCTGCTGCTGCAGCAGCACCACAAGCAGCAGCAGCAGCAGCAACAGCAGCAACAGGCCACACACACTGCCCTGCAAAGCTTAGAAGAGGTGAGTGACACACACACATAGACACGCACGCACATACATACGCACACACACACACACGTACGCACGCACACGCACACGTACGCGCACACCGACGCACACACAGACACACACACACTACTACATTACTGCAGTGCTGAGGGAATAGATCTGGTGTAAACAAACACAGTGACTCACACACACCTGTATAATATACATATGTCTGTTGTCTTAGTGTAATATATTCAGTGTTGCCGCCACATTAAAATGTACAGCTCCAGGACATAGTCATAGGGTAAGAGTTTATTTGAGCTGTTCATTTCTATATGGAGAATCTTCTGAGTCGTTAACCCAGCACATACCTGTGTGCCAACCAGGCCTGTTGTTATGTGCTGAAATCATACAGCCATTTTGTTGCTTTTGTTGTGCACACCCTGAAATGGAGGTGTTTGAGCCTACGGAGGATGGCTCATTTTCCAGAGACTAGTTTTAGTAATAAAGTGAGATTAGTGGCATGACCACTGCTCTCTGGGGCACACACACACACACACACACACACACTGCCAGCATAGGTGCCACCATTAGGGGCAAAATGCTGATTTGTGTTAAGCTGTTTCCCTTACAGGCGTTTGGTGTGTCTCTCACTTAACAATCTGTCTTTCTCTCCTTTGCTTTTCTTTTAACTCCTCTCTGTCTCTCTTTTTTTTCCCTCCGTCTGTTGCCCCTGACCTTATTCTCTCATCCTCTCTTCCCCTGTTTTTCCCTCCCTCGCTTTCCTCCCCACCACATTCTCTCTCTTCTTTTGCCCTTCTATGTATCTTTTCCCACCCCTCACCCCACTCTCTCTCTCTTCCTCCTCTCTACTCTTTTTCCACCCCCCTTCACCACTCTCTATCCCTCTTCCACTCCCCTCCTGTCCCCCACCCTTGTTCACTTTCTCCTCTCCTCTTCTCGCTCTTCTCCTTTCCTTTCCTTTCCTCTCGTCTCCTCTCCCCTCCTCTTCCCTCCTCTCTGTCCCCCACCCTTCCTCACTTTCTCATCTCCTCTCCTCCCCTCTCCTCTCCTCTCCCCTCCCCTCTCCTCTCCTCTCCTCTCCTCCCTGCAGTATGAACCACGGGGTCCCGGCCGGCCCCTGTACCAGCGGCGGATCTCGTCCAGCTCCCCCCAGCCGTACCCCGACAGCCCTCAGGACCCGCAGCCCCCCGCGCCCCCCCCCCTGCCGCTACCCCCCCCGCCGAGCTCTGGCCCTCCAGCGGCCCCGCCTCCCTCCACAACATTCCATGCAATGGAGCGAGCCCCCTGGCCCCCCACCGGGACACCATAGGTGAGTCAGCACGCACAGGACACTGTCACTGTTACACCCATTTTATATATTGTCATTGTCACTATGACCATTGCATATACAGTTGATCCCCTGATATATCGTGGTTCACCTTTCGTGGTCCTGCTATATCGTGGAATATATGCATACTATGTCACTATGCATGCTAAAGAAAAGTTTGTCAGAGCATGATTATAATTTGTTATAACTATACTGTAACGTACAAATATTGTAGTAATAATACAATAATAAATACAGTAAATGTAGTAAAACAGCATGTCACTTGGCCAAAGTAAACAGGTGGAACTGAGATAAGCCTAGTTTTATGAGTAGTATTCGTGTGTGCAACCTCTCTATCCTTTGCCATACATCGAACTTAGAATCCTCGTTGAATCTCCCCACGTTGGCTTACCTGTTGTTCTGAATAAAAGTTTGGGTTTGTTGATCGGTCCAGTATTGTAGCTGCTGAGCCATGAAACCGCTGACCTGCTGACTCTTGCACCCTCTAACATGAACCTTGTCACTTCTCGCTTCACAGTTACCAAGGCCATGAATGCCGCCGAGGATCATGGGAAGACGGAGGTCCACCAGACGGCCCCGCACCCTCCTCCCTGCACCACCTCTCTGCAGCACCATGGACAGTTCCCTCCGCTCCTGCCCAGCAAGCAGACGCCCCCAGACCCGGGGGGAGGGGGAGGGGGAGGGGGCAGCCCCAGCCCAGCCGGGCCCCACAAGACCCCCACCATGTCGTACGCCAGCGCCCTTCGCGCACCCCCAAAACCACGGCCCGCCCCCGAGCAGGCCAAGAAAAACAACAACCCCCTCTCTCTGTTACAGGAACTTAGCATAGGCAGTTCAAACAGTGGCAACGGCTATTACTCCTATTTTAAATAAGTCAAATACATACCTGTAAAAAAAAATAAAAAAAATAAAACATGAAATATATATTAAAAAAAATGGAAAAAGAATCAAGAAAATGTAAAAAAAAATTCTAAAAAAAAGATTGTCAGATAGTTTTTTTTTTTCGCCATCTTTTTCCTTTTTTTTTTACTTTTAATTTAGCTAGTTGTTCTTTTACAGTTTGACAATTGTGATTTTGCAAACGAAGTTACGCATATATTCAAAGTTATACCAAAATGTCGGACGAAAACAAAAAAAAAATCACAGAAAAAAAAGATTTATGGGACAAATAAAAAATAAAAAATAAAAAAAAAGATTTTTAAAAACATTGAAACGAATCCGCTAACCACTCAGTTGCCTGTCCTCCGCTTCCCCCTTTTCAGGAATTATGTCTGCTTTGTTTGCATCGATTCATAAAAAAGTAAAATTGTTGAAGTGATTTTTCTTATATATATAAATATATATATTATATATATTTTCTCTTCAGCTGGCTTTTCATTTTTGAGATGATGTTGAATTCTTCCTTTTATCAGTATCGGTGTGTTTCCTTGTGCTTGCAACTGAGTGGTCAGCTGGGTCTCTCGCTCACACACACACACACACACACACACATACACACACACATACACACAAAAAAAACTATATAAAAAGTTGTATAGATGTAGACAACCCTTTTCTCAAAACTGTACATATGAATAAAAAGACATGAATGAAATGAACCCGATGACTCAAGGTTGCTGTTTTTTACATCATCTCTGGTAGTGATGGCTGTTTGAATGAAACGCAGCACAGGTTCATATGAATGAGTTTTGCTGCATTGAGATTATAAATTCAGGCCCTTTTCCCCATTCTGTTGGGCTTTATACATATTTTATATATCTTTATATTAGTCTAGTGTGTATGACAGACCTTCACACATTTCTTAGAAATGTAGACATTAAAAGCCTCATTTGTGGCGGTTTCATATGAACTTGTGGAGTATAAATGACCACAGAATGGATGTGAAGGTGTTCCCCTCATTTTTCCTTCTCTATAAATCCATGACATGCTTTTGATGAAGTATGGCATTAATTCTATTCTTCAAAATGAATTAAATTGCATCATCTCGAACAAGTGATTTTTTGGCCTTGAACGGCACAAGTACAGGTACGATTTAAAGACGACAAATGTCTCAACATCCCCTGACATTACACAAAGGGGTGTTTGTGTTTTTTTTCCCCAGTGTTATTTTCCCATCCATATCTAGCACTTGTGCCTGTCTTATGGGTGTCAGAATCAGGTGAAGAGCCTAGTGATGGTCCAACTGCACAGCTATAAGCCTGTCTGCACATGTTTCCTATTTCTGTCACACAGTTATATTTACCTGTATTGTCAGCCAAACCTCACAGGGCCAGCAGACAGAAAACTATCTCCTTTTTTGAAGATGACCCCCTTCATACCAAATAAGCATACACACATCATTTTTTATCAATAATAATAATAATACTGTATTTGTATAGCACAATTCATACAAGATGTAGTTCAAAGTGCTTCAACAGTTTGGCAGATAAAAACACAAGGCAGCATTAAGGATTTATATTTTATGCAATTATACTTTATTTTTATATTCTTGAGGTGCAAAAACACATGAATAAAGTCACCGATGTTGTCTGTCTTGTGAGCCAAAGCATGTGTAGCATTTCTGAGCCGTTCGATGGGATCGCAACTCAGTCTTGCGTGACGCATCATCCTAACCGCCACTGATGGGAAGAAGAGGTATGTGATTTACCCCCCGCCCTTCTACAGTGCTGCTGAGTGACAGTAAAAGCTTTTGGTCAAGAACCATTTGTCAGATGATTAAGAGAGCCTTGAGACAAAGCAACCTGTGTCAGAGACAGATTGAGATGGTAGCGGTATACGCACTCTCCATCACCAGGCAACAAAGCATAGCCTCTTGCTGCTAGGCCCGGGAGTCCGACCGTCTGAGACAATTCTTCTCCACCACACAGCCTTGTACCTCAAGAGTTAAGATGGATGGCTGTTTTAAGATGCTTACTCAGAGAAAGCATTCATTAAAAGGGCTGCACTGCATTATGTATAATGCCTTATACCAATAATGTGCAGGTATAAAATTCTATCTGGCACAACTTGTGCACTTGCTAATGCATGTGACGATGATTATGTGGCTTATTAAACATAAAATGCGGTGAGTTCCTGACTCAGGACACACATGCTTTTAGACTTTTTAGACAAGCATCACACTCAAACATCACATAAACTGTGTGTTAAAAAATAGTGGTAACCAATTTATAAAAACTCTAAAAGGTCCCTACAATTGCAGGAATTTCTGTTGAGTAAATTAAAAGCCTTAAGCTTACATTTTTGTTGAATGCTTCACTAATTTTAAAGTTGGAATGCACATTTGTAAACTTACTCACTTAAATTCATATTACAACAGTGAGCCGTTGCAACAAATGGATTGAACATTTCATTCCATATGCAATTATAAGTAGGCTTGTCTTAGAAAATGCTAAACACAAGCTGATAAAAACAGTAAACAACTGTCACCCAATAGGCCTATTTTTCACACGAGGCTGACTTATCAAGCTCCCCCATGACCTGAACAAAAACTAAGCTACTGGACAACACTTCAGGTTCTGACAAGACTCAGACTCAGAGAAAGACATTGTGCTAGCCAGTTTGGTTGTTATTCCAATTTACGCATTTTTCAGGTCAAAGGGGTTGTACTCTATTAGCAATATATTGAGCATAAAAACACAGCAATCACACGGGGCCTCGTGCCTGAGACTACTAGAGTGTAGTCGACTGGCAATGGGATATATGGCTGGTCTCAGCCTGCTTTCAGTGAGGCTATTCTAGTCTATGGACTCAGGCTCAGCGTCCATGCAGGTCTCCCAGGGGTTGCGTGGCATGTGTGGCATGGAGACGATCAGTAGGCTGACCCCGCTGAGGAAGAGGAGGATGAAGGCTGAGCAGGCGCAGGCAAACGACCACGAGTAGTAGTACTCCATCCAGACCGTCTCCTCGCTGTTGATCATCCGCCTGACCGACTGCCGCATCACCTCGACGGAGATGACGATGCACATACCTGTCATGGTGCAATGAGACAAAAGCTCAGTTTAGGATGAGTGTGTGTTTGTGTGTGTGTGTGTGTGTGTGTATGTGTTTTAATCACCTTAGCTGCATTCAAAGGACAGCACATGAATTTGTATCTAACTGAACCTGGAGTCCAACTTAAAAATAATCATTCATTCAACCCTAGGAATCATTCATTCCTATTCAGTGTTTGTTGTTCTTCTCAGTCATTGCATTGATGCTTGTTTCCCAACCCATTACTACCTGTACCCCAATAAAATATCGCACCTGCAAAAGCGTAGAACATGCCAGAAGGCCTCAGTAAGTAGTCTCTGCCCTTCCCGAAGGCCCCCAGCAGGCACAGGGTCCCCAGGAGGATGAAGGCCAGACTGAAGATGGCAATTGCTGCTGCAGAGATGTTGTACTCTGAAAACCAGGAGAGAAAGTCAGTGTCATGCTTAGGGAAACAGTCTATCCTAATTGCTATTGCTTATGAACTGCCATATTGTGATGTAGTGTAGTGTTGTTCATGTTTACAGCTTCAAGCATGAGAGTGCTGAACTATTGTGTTGGACATTTGGAAACCAGTTCAACTAAAAAAACTGCTTGTGTAACCATAATTATAAAAAAAGTAAAATGTTCATAATGGCTGCTTGACCCCACCACTGCCCCACTGCCATTTTGAGAGAAATCAGACAGACTTGGTTACAACATTATTTTAGCTGTTCCCATTGCACTTTTATTTTTTCAGCAGAGCCTCTTAAACAGACCGAACCAGAGACCTTTTTTGCAGAAGAGTGTGTTGTTAAGGGCTAGACGTGATTCCTGTCCCCGCCTCACAGCAGATGGAGGTCAGTGAATCTCTGACCCGATGACACACGCTTATGATAGCTCACAGGCTACCACATTATTGCCGAGATGATACACCTAATGTCTGCCATTTCACGTCTGAGTGAGAAGGATTTGTGGCCATGTGAGGCATTGCAAAGGTGAGGCTGCAGCCAGCCTAGCGGTGAATCAGAGGTGGGGAGATCAGTAAGGGCTGCTATTAAATCCTGCAGTCTTGCCGTTAGACTGGTGAATGGCTGTAATTGTCCATTTATAGCTGGGGCTTCACCCTTTTTTCATGTCTCCCTGGCTTCCTCTCTGGGCCTCGCTCTCGTAAGCAGAGCCCTGCCACTTATTGAAAGGGCAGTAAAAGATCATGAAGCACTTTGCTTGTCGAATGTCCAAATGTCTCTCTAATGTCGAGACAGCTATGTAGACACCACCCCCCCACACACACCCCACCCTCCCTCCCGGCACTCCCTTTCCTCTGTGGTCCCTGCAGGAATTAAGGAGACATTATTTAGGAGTGGATGGATGGCATGACCTACCTTTCTGCGTCTTTACCTCAAAGACTTCCGCCTCCTCCTTTGATGTGAAGTGTCTGAAGTAGGAACAGTTCTCTGCTGTAGACAGGAGACAGGAGCACAGGGAGAGAGAGAGCAGAGATTGGAGGGAGTCAGAGATTCTCCACACTGCATATGCTCCAGAAGTTTATTTCATAGACAGATGATGAGGTATTGTTTCAACCACATGGTCTTCATCAGGAAGGTGAGGACATTCAGGCATTAAAAGTGTTCTGTCTGACTAAGAGCCTCCATTATCTAGCTTGTGTTACTTTTGTCTTGAGCTTTGGCTGTGTGCACCTTCTCACTGTTATGTGTTGTTGTGGCAGCATGGAAGAAGCCTCTCATTATACAATGTTGACCACTGCACTGATCAGGCAACTGAGCGATGCATGCTAGTGTAAGTGTGAGGGACTGAGAAGTTAATTCTCAGAGTTAATTTCCCAGTGTTCAGCAAAAGTGTAGAGTTGATTTAACTGTAAAGGAATTAAATATGTACACTGGCATAGTGTTAAAACAGACCCTCCTAGAGTTGATTTAACACTATAGAATTTGTTGTGTATACAAATTTAACATGTATAGCAAAACATTTGTATTCACTGCCCACGTGTCCTGAACTATGTATATTCATCCTGACTTGCTTAGTGGATCACTTTCCATTATACACATCCATACGATGCAGTGCCAACCTTCCTGAGGCTTGGGCACATGACTGTGGATGTGTGGTGGAATTCACCAGGTCCAGCTCCCATATGCAGACTAAGGTCATCTGAAGGTGACCCATTTTGGCTATAGCCTAAATATTGGTCCCAGTTGTAAACATTTATTGGGTAGGACTTGATGATGGTGAGTGTGTGGAGGGGGCATGGGGTGGGCTCCAGTCCAGGTTAAAACCATAAAGCAATGTCTCTCCTTCTCTGGCCAGGGGAAAGGTTAATGTAGATGGGGGAGGGGAGGGGGGGTGTAGGGAAGGAAGAGAGGGAGAGAGATAAGAGGGTAGGAAAAGTGTGCTGATGGATGGCTTGACTGGGCAATACAGGAGCTGTTTATGACAGAGAGAGAGAGAGAGACAGAGAGAGAGGGGAAAAAAACACTCCACAGGTTACCTAGCAACCATCTTGTCTTAGCAGCTGTATTACTTAAGCAGAGAGGGAGCCAGGGGAGGGACAGTAAAGAGAATGGATAACAGAGAGAAAGATGAGAGAAGCAGCAGAGAGAGAGAGAGAAAAAAACAAGCAGAACAAAAAGAAAGAAAGATGAGGCAGGAGAGGAGAGGAAACAGGGCAAATTCAACAGTCAAAAGAAGAGGATAGCAAATGAATGAGGGAGAGCAGAGAAGCTGTTGTGAAAAATGAAAAAGAGCAACTGTATTGTTCTCAATTCCATGTCATTAACAGTCCTTGTCAGCATGAAAAAGTGGAAGTCATTTGTAAGCCTGCACAGGCACTGCTGCTGAGAAGCCTCATTGCTCTCTCTATGCACGATTTTAGGGAGACGGAAAGTCTTCCATCCTCTTAGAATTGGCACCACTGTTTAAGTCTTCTGTCTTCGGTCTATTTGAGTACAACCATTTTCTATCCATGGTTAACACATCATGGTATTAAACACTGGGAAAGGTTCAGAACTGATTAAATTAAATTAAATTAAATGTAGTATGAATGTTGGCACCGCTCGTGCCAACAAACAGCGTTCAAGGGTATCAGGCCGTGTTTAAACAGAATCGTTCTTTGGAAAATTGCTGTTAATAAACCGCACACCATTGTAAATCTATTTTTAAGAGCTATTTAGATGTAGAGGTTAATCCTCCCAGCATTGGTGAGGCTTTAATTGGCCTTGTGCAGTGATTTCACCGATTGTCTCTCAGGCGTTCTCATGTTGAATGGGACTCGGTGTGAAGGTCTTGACATTTTTATAGTGCACGCAATGTCTCATCTCTCTTAACATGGTGAAATGAAGAATGAGCGTGATATTTTTGGTCATAATGTTGTCCTTGCAGGTCTGTTAATGGCAACATTATATTCCTAAGAGAGGGTCAATTAGGAAGTCATATAACTTGTCATGTCAAGCTGTTATTTCTCAAGTCTTTTATGTCCCTCACCCTCAAAAGACAGAACTGCTTAAAGCAGGGCATATGAACCTGCTGTTGATCTAAATCTAAGTCTGTCACAATTGGGTTTTCTTCTTTTTTAAATTTTGACTTTTTCTCCTTTTTTATTGTGCCTATTTTTGACATTCAGCATATTTAAGATTTTTTTTTATGCTGTGAAGAGTCCACTGATGTGGCTAAGGAAGAGAAGTGTCCACCTAAAACACACACACACACACACACACACACACACACACACACACACACACACACACACACACATACACAAACACACACACACACACTCACACACACACACACACACACACACACACAGAATGACCGTCAGATTCTGGGTCAATGTGAATAGAGGACGCCAGTGGAGCTGCTAGCCTGGTAAGAGTGCTCGTATCTGGGTCAGAGCCTGCAGCCAGTGGGGTCCTCTGGGGCTCCGGCGTGTGTGCCCAACTTTTAACACTCCGGGCTCCCGGGGCCGTGAAGTTTGAGCCGCAACACAACATCAATAACGGCGCATCGCATGCCACTCTCGAAGGAGCTGAGCCTTTGTTCTTTGCCCCCGTCTTATTCAGCCTTCTGCTTGGTTTCATGACATGACTTAATGTAGAGTATTTTACCTCAGTATATTTAAGCCTTCGTCTGCCATTTTGGTTTAAATCTGTCAATATGGATCTCTTTCTTTCTCTCTCTCTTTCTCCCTCCGTCTCTCTTTCTCTCTCTCTGTCTATCTCTCTCTCCCTCCGTCTCTTTTTCTCTCTCTCCCTCCATCTCTCTCTCTCCCTCCATCTCTCTCGCCCTCCGTCTCTCTCTCTCTCTCTCTCTGTCTCTCTATCTCTCTCTCCTTCCGTCTCTCTTTCTCTCTGTCTATCTCTCTCTCCCTCAATCTCCCTCTCTCTCTCTGTCTCTCTATCTCTCTCCCTCTGTCTCTCTCCCTCCGTCACTCTCTCTCTTTCTCTGTCTCTCTCTCTCTCCCTCTCTCTTCCTCCATCTCTCTCTAAGCTATAGTGTGGCAGCAGCAGTAATCACATGGTTGAATCCAGGTTACAGTCTGATAGGCTCCCATGATGTAGAGCCCCCACGCTGTAATGTTCTCTCTAATGGCTGACATATGTTCACGCAGCAGGTCCACACTGTGCTGTGTGCTTGCTGTCTGTCTGTCTCGCAAATCTATGGCACGGGACACACACAGCTAGCAAGGCACCTGCTCAATTGTTCATCATGGTAAAATAAAACTCAGCTTTGTTGCGTTTCCACAGAAAAGAAAGAAAACAACCAATCATGTTCACACCATACTTTAGCACTTGACAATCTAACTGATTGCCTTTGTTGTTAGTCAGTTTTTCTACCTACAAATTTGGTCTGGCTGTGTGGAAAAGGACACACAACACTATGACATGTAACTGGATCATAACTGTAACACTGCCATAGAGACCTGCACTTGCATGGCAAACAGCATGCTAGCATGTTGTGCCACTGCTATTTCTATTTTCTATTTCTACCACTGCCGCATCTGTTGTTGCTCCTGCTCAGGCTGTGAAGACCTCCTCCTCCCCTGCATGCACGTATGGAACATTTAAAGAGATCGTGTTATGACAGCGGCGTGTTATCAAGTGCAGTAATTTCAGCTTGTAGCTCTCAGTGCACAAAGGCGGCCATAATTGAAACAGTACATGATAGCTTTGGCCTGCCCCCAGCTTTCCAGATAGTCGGCATTCAAATCTGATTATATCAAGAGCGCTCCGTGTGTCTCTTGGGCCAGGCGCGGCTGCAGGCAGCTCCTTACATCCCAT
>CM059266.1:6027387-6039887 GCA_030347295.1 Setipinna tenuifilis
TTAAAAGTGGTATTGGAGGGGGTGGGTGGATAGCTGGATGGCTGTATGGAGGTACAAGAACCTTGACAGTGGTATTGGGGGTGTGGGTGGACAGTTAAATGGCTGGATGGATGTTGGGTCTCGGCAGAGAAGCACGTCGAGAAGGGAAGCCCTTCCTTCCTTACCTCCCGGAAGGCTGAGCGGCCCGCAGGCGGAGCCCTGGTGGTCGTCCTCGGCGATGAAGATGGACTTCTTGCAGAGCCGCCACAGCCCCAGGTGGGCCGTGTCACAGGTGGAGTTCAGCCTCTCCAGCCGCGCGCTCAGGACCGCCCAGTGGTCCGTCACTATGGCGACGAACATGGAGGAGATGCCCACGAGGATGACGAAGAAGGTGATCTTCACCTTGGTCTTCTTGTCCTCCAGCATGGCTTGCTCAGGGCTGGCTTGTTTACCTCAGGCACTGAGTCGGTCAGCTACTACTCCCTCCTCTTAGTGGGTTTGTTATTGTTTTGGTGGCTTTTGTTGTGTCTTCCTGCTTTCGCTGAGGGTTCCCTCACCCCTGGGTGATGCCCTGTTGTCTCCTTGACGAGGGGGTCAAGGCGGAGGGTTCTCCCTGTCAACTGGGGCGCCTTCCGTTACCAGGCAGTAGACGCCGACGCCGTCTCTGCGCTCCAACCCTCTGGTCACAAATCTCCGCTTCTCTGCCTGGGAAAAAAAGGGGCCAGATAATAGTGCCCTAGATTTCTTACTCTCACTCTCCCTCCCTGTTGTAAGTGTGTGTGTGTGTGTGTGTGTGTGCCTGCGCACGTGGGTGTGTATGTGCGTGTGTGTGTGTGCGTGTGTGTGTCTGTGTGTGTGTGTGTGTGCGTCTGTGTGTCTGTGTGTGTGTGTGTGTGTGTGTGTGTGTGTGTGTGTGTGTGTGAGTGCGTGTGAGTGCGAGAGTCTGTGTGTGTGTGTGTGTGTGTGTGTGTGTGTGTGTGTGTGTGTGTGTGTGTGTGTGTGTGTGTGTGTGCGCGTGTGTGCGCGTGCGTGTATGTGCGTGTGTGTGTGTTAAAAAACTGGTGCTAACGTGTCTGCCACAGCAGCTTTTCAGGCGTGTGTGTAATGACACACACACACACACACACACACACACACACACACACACACACACACACACACACATTAAAAATAAAATGCTTCATTATCAATTTGCCAAAGCGCCCCTCCTCTCCCTCCCCTATGACCCTGAAGGTTGGCATCTCCAATGCGACCTCTGACAGCATGTCATGCTTCAGGTGAAATCTGGGGCAGTCTCGATGCCAAAGCTGTCAACGACAAAATTGGACATGATCTGGATGTAAATAGGTGTTTTCGGGAAAGTGAAAAGATGCTGACGGATGGACATGTTGGATGTTGAATGCAGGCTGGCTTGTTTGGCGTGTTTGAATTTTCTTGCAGCTGCCGTTCATTTTTTGGGTCCTGCCATCTCTTGTCTCTCAGGCCTCGAGGGAAATTTCTTTTATTAGTGAATGGGGGAATGGGTTTGTGGGGGTGTGTGTGGGTGGGGAGGGGGTTGTGGATGTCTGAACAAGCTGATCTACTTTCCCCCAATCAGAGGAAGTGAGAGACAGCAGCTTATTCACCTGACCGCCTTACTGCTTTATTAAAATCAGGAGAGAATTTCAGATTCTGCTGCCTCTTGACTGGAAGATTTTAGAAAGACGAATAGCAAAGAAGCACAACAATGGTTCCCTTAATGGTGTTTTTGGTGACTTTTTTTCCTCAGTGTTTGGTAGCTCGAGAACTGCATGACCCCAATATTTGCTGTAGTGGATTTACCCTACTGTTATTAGGAGGAAAAAATAAAACAAATATTAACATATGTAATTCCATGTCAAGTGTCAAGTAGTCACTTTTCAACCTCAATAACATAGTTGATGCATCACATATCTGGAAATTTTGCACTGTTGAATGTTAAAAGCAGTCGAACAGTTAAACAAACAAACCAACAGTACTCAGTGTCATTGTGATTCTATGGCACAGCACACAGTGTACACAACGAAATTAACTCTGCACTTAACCCATCACACACCAGAGCAGGGGGCAGCCATGACAACGGCACCGGGGGAGCAGTGTGTGGGGACAGTACCTTGCTCAGGGTACCTCAGTAGCACTACAGGCAGGTCATGGATTCGAACCTCCGATACCTTAACCGACAGTCCACTACTAGACCAGACTTGCCTGCCTTCTCCTCTATGTGTGTGAGGCACAGCATCATTCGGTTTGAGATTGTACATACGTAGACTTCACATCTCTAAGGTTAAGTTATCCAAGATTTAACCAAGGGTTAATCCTATTTGTGATAGATGTAGACAAGCACCTGCTACTCTCTTTCACACTTTTCCCTCATGTCTAAATGTAACTGCATTTCGGTCTTCAGTATTTGAGGTGTATTCAGCAAATTCTGGTGTTATCATTGACCCTTGTCCTTTTACATTACTTGTCCTTGTTACTTGTACTTGTCCTGTTACTACATAACACTGGATGATCTCTCAATGCAAAAGATAGAGTTAAATTGTATAACCTACTCCTCCCTTCTAGCTCTGTGACTCATTCTTTTAAATTGGAAAAATGAGAAACCCCCCACCTCTTTTGGCAGATGGATATGTGACCTGATGTTTTTCCTTAAGATTGAAGAGATTAGATACACATTGTATGGATCAGTGGGCAAGTTTAATGTTGTATGGCATCCCTTTATTTTTCATATAGAACAACTGACAATGTACCTTGACTATGGATAATATGTAATTTGTACAAAGTAATCGAGTGACTGCTCTGTGACTATTTGTGATGCTATGTTTATTTGATTTAATGTTTGTCCTCTGCCTTTATTGATTTGTATGTTTAAAGAATCTATTAAAAATACATTCAATATTATTATTATCTATTAAAAATACATTGAATACTTAAAAAAAAGTGTCTTGTCTGCCTGAAAAGCTGTAGGATGTGGCTGGGCTTTTTATAAAGCGTGCTGGCCCACTTCTGTGAGCAGGATCATGGCCCATTTCCTCCCTGGACGAGTTTATTTTCTCATCTTCAGTTGTGACACAGAAAAAATAGACTCGGATTTTAAATAGACACCTGATGGTATGTAGTGCAGTGTAACCGTACAACAGCGTCTTAAAAGAGTAGTCACAGCAGCATTCACAGAACGAAAACTCAAAAAGCTCCTGAATGGAGGAAGTAGGTCTGTTTGGTCAGTTGTGTTCGTGCCATTCACATTTAACACATAGCCAAAGAGATATACTGTATGATAGCAGATGAAAACCTTGTTAAATCAGGAAATATATCTAATGGAAATAACGAGGTGTAATGTAATGACTCCGTGTACTTTGTTGTTTGCGTGTTCAGGCATTTTTCACAAGTGTCTAGTACCACAGATGATTTTGGATCAGTAGGGAGCAAAACTGTCTTAACCCAGCTAGCTACAAGTTAAGTTGAAATTGCTGTAATTTATTATAAGCAACTGGCACCATTTGAGCTTCATCATGTCCAAATTGTATTATATGCAAGCCTTATTGTACTTTTTCGTATGTTTAGTGTGTGCAACCTTTACATTTTTGACAATAAAGCTGACTTTGACTTTCTGACTTTGACTGATAAGTCAACCCAGCTTATATGCTACTAGCCCTGGCCATGCTAATGATATGTGGCAGTATTAATTTGTACTGACAATACACGTTTATAAGGAATGCAATCTCAAAACCATTAATAGTTATCAGTTCACCCTTCTGTTCTCTACTCGTGCCATACCCAGGACTGAGTTTATTTTCCAAGTATTCTCCTGGTGTCCACAGAATCCTTTAATAATGTTTTTTTTCCACGGGTTTATATTCCCATATTTTATTTATTTATTTGTTTGTTTGTTTGTTTGTTTGTTTATCCTTTGTTTTGCCAGGGTAGTGACATTGACACAGTACTCTATTTTGCAAGTGAGCCCTGGCCAAAAGATATAAGAATATATTTTCCAGAGATCATTTTTTTCACATTTTATGCTTTTTTTTTTTCAAACAATTCTTTGTTTTCATTGGGATTTGGCTCCATTAACCTTTTCTTCCATTTATGTCCTCAGTTGCTTATCATAACTGGGTCAGTATTGTTGATATTCATGTTTTCTGGTGCCACATTTATTCTGAAAATCTTGCTGTGAAATCCTCAGTTTTTCTCCTCCTAATTACTGTGTCTTATGAGTCAGGGCGTCCATGCTGGCAACATCTGGCGTGCGTGCGTGCATGTATGTATGTGTGTGTGTGTGAGTGTGTGTGTGTGTGTGTGTGTGTGTGTGTGTGTGTGTTTGTGTGTGTGTGTGACTGAGTGAGTGTGATCTGGGGTGCGTGTGCGTGTGCGCGTGCGTGCGAGTGTGCGTGCGTGTGTGCGACTGAGTGAGTGTGATCAGCCCCCTCGCTGGGCCCCCTATTGCAGACGGATATTCCCCTGAGACTCCCCTCCTGTTGTCACAGTTAGTTCCCCACTCATACACACCTGTGGCCCAGACCACCTGTGAGGCTCGATGCCTCCTGGGAATCTCAGAGTTTTTGGTTCAATTCCAGCTTCAGACCTGATCGAAGTGTCTCTAGGCAAGATGCCGAACCCCAGACAGCTCACAGTGTACTGGGTGGTGCTTTGTATAGCAGACCTTCACCATCAGTGTGTGTGTGTGTTTGTGTTTGTGTTTATGCGTGCATGCATGAATGAGTGTATGCAAGGCATTACCGTGTAAAGACTCTGGGTTGCTATGTTGAGTATAAAAACTGGTATAGTGTATAAAAGCAGCCCATTTCATTCATAGTGTATAAAAGCAGCCCATTCCATCCCATGTGAAAGAGACCAGGACTCAATGAACTGTGCCCACTACTCTCCACACAAACCCTGTTAGAACCACAGCCAGCCTCTTGTGCCACACTTGCCACATCATAAAATGTTTTTGTTTTTATTATAAACGGTACTCAATGTTGTTTTAGATGTTCTAGCAGTAGTACAGCAGTTCTAAGCATGGATCAAATATGGTTGTAGTACTGTAGTAGTGTTGCTCGTAGTAGTAGTGTTGCTTGTAGTAGTGTCTGACAAAATGCCTGTTGGGCACACTCTCAGTACTCTGATTTCTCCATTCTCTTGTGGTGTAAAATTGCACATCTCACCACAAATGCATACAATTCCTCCCTCCTTTCACATTGGCCGTTTGAACCGGAGACAGCATTTTGTAATAGGCTTTTCCCTGATTTCACACACAGCTGAATGTCTGCTGGCAGCCAGACCAATTGGCACAACACGGTCACGAAGAGCTGCATGTCTTTTTTCTTTTTCTTTATTTTTATTTTTTTAAAGCAGCCGACATTACGCTGCATCAAGGAAGCGCCTCTGCCATCTTAAAAGGCTCGCATTCACAAATGAAAGCACAGAGGCAAACCTGATCATTCTCTGAAAAAGAAATAAATAAAATTTAAATAAAATTAAATTAAATTAAAAAGTCAGGCAGGCAGCCTTCCATTTACTGTAATGTGTGCCCGTGGTCTGGGTGTTTGCCAGCACACCAGAGCCAAGCCCTGGCAGGAATGCAGAGGTAGAGGCGGTGTGTAGAGGTTTATCTGTGAAGATTCTCATTCATCCAGGTCATGGTAGTCAAAAACAGAGCTAAGTTGTATTCAACTGGACTTCTTTTTGGAGTGTTTCACCTTTCATCCAAAAAAAGCTTCTTCAGTTCTGACCTGATGATGGAGAACCAGGAGCTATATCTCTGGACCACACACTCACACACACACGCACACACACACACACACACACACACACACACACACACACACGATGATGATGGGAAACCAGGACCACTGGAGGTAGGGCTCTGAGCTGTAGACCATAACCAAAGGGTCATATGAGTCACTCAATAAGATTAAGTCAATGTGTGAACTGGAGTGGGGGTCATTACGATTACAGGACTCAGAGAATGAGAACTGCTCTCATGGTGAAGAGCAGTTAAATGTTAAATGTCAGGTCAAAACTAAAAAAGACCTTTTGGATGAAAGGCGAAATGTCTTCAAGCTCCGAAAGAATTCCAGTTGCACACAATGTAACTCATTTGACTATGTTGGGATTTGCGTTCTACTGCATTTAACAAGCCCTTAATGGGTGATGGTATGTATGAAGGTAGTCTGCTTGCTCTGTGTTCCTCTACACCTCCTTTTTGTAAGTTGCTTTGGATAAAAGCGACTGCTAAGTGTAATGTAATGTAATGATGGTGGTGGGGGGTGGGGGGATGGTGTGTGTGTGTGGGTAGGGGGGGGGGGGGGGGGTGATATGATATTCCCCTAGGCAAGGTCATGCATTAAGGATGCTTTAAGGTGTCATGGCATGAGTCAGAGCACATTATCACCAAATAATTATTCCCCCTGCTGTTTGATGATGGCACACCAGTCTGGATGGGACCTACAAATGGCATTACAAAGCAACTGAATGTGGCACACATTGTTGTGTCTATGTGTGTGTGTGTGTGTGTGTGTGTGTGTGTGTGTGTGTGTGTGTGTGTGTGTGTATCTGTGTATGTGTACACAAATGAAGGCAAATAAACACCCTACCCACCCAAGCTTAGTGTGTGCCTCATATCATCAAATAAGAGCTGTTTGCACTTAAACACTATCTGCAATGTAAGGCTTACTGGGTGCCTCATAGGATAAGTCACATTGACATCACCCCTACTCACTAGCTCGAAATGAAACATATATGTCTTAAATAATGATATATAATACTGGTGTTGTGTAATGCTGTGTGGGTTTTTCACACTGAAATTACTGTGATGACAGTAACCGTGGTATTCACAGCCCAATCCACAACCCAATCAAGAGTTCAAAGAAGGCTTGTGCTTTGTGCTTAGGTGTAACACACAGTGGGAGAACTGTGTTCTGCCGCAGTTTTCGAAGGTATGGTGTGAAAACCAAATTTCATCAGCCAAAGTCCCAGGAAACTTCTATCGGTGGAAACTTGCTCAAAGCAAGACATATTTACCTTTAAAAGGAATTATGTCACTATGTTACATTTTCAGTGTCATTTACATGTATGTACATGTAACATTTTTCTCCAAGGATTATTTAATGTAATGTGGCAACACCAGTATCAACAAAATGTCACACAGAGACATATTTTGTCTCCAAGAAAAGAGTTCTTTGTTCAGACTGAAAGAAATTGAGGGGTCTCTCTATGCAGTGTGGATACAAGAACAGTGTTATTACAATGGCATAAAGGATGTCTGTCAGCTTACTTGTATTGTAACTCAGAAACAGCCATCCCAAGGAAGAGCTTTCAACAATGCTCCATTAACAAATATGGCCTGGTCATTTGCTAATTTTGTGATATACTGTATATAATGAAAATATCCAACAAAAAAGGGTCTTTCCTTCAGATTTGTTGGCTATTTATTCATGGGAATGGAGGGATCGTTGTAGAGAGAGAGAGAGAGAAAGAGAGAAAGAGAGAAAGAGAGAAAGAGAGAGAGAGATTACAAACAATAAACAATAATGAAAGCAACGGCATTAGGGAGTGATCGTAAAGTAAACAGGTTGTAAAGAGTGTTGGGAGTGGTGTGTGACAGGTTAATATCCTGGGCTTATGGCCTGAGTAAATTAAGGGACAGCCAGGCGAGAGTTGTCGTTCAGGTACACACACAGAAGCACAGCCTCTCCAAAGAATACAGACAGCACGGTCCACGACTCCTTTACAGACATACAGTACAGTATCTCATTCAATGCGTTTCTTTATTTTTCATGACTATTTACATTGTAGATTCTGACTGAAGGCATCAAAACTATAAATGAACAAAAAAGTTAAGACTTAACAAGTACATAATTCCATGTGTTCATTCACAGTTTTCACAGGTGCCTTCAGTGAGAATCTACAATGTCATGTCAATAAAGAAAACGCATTGAATGAGAAGGTGTGTCCAAACTTTTGGCCTGCATTGTACATACAAGCAGAGCTTCCCCAAAGGCTACAGACAGCAAAGTAGGCTATACTACTGCCCTCCCTCACTCTGTACTGTACTGTAGCCTACAACACAGAGACATGGCACTTTGCCCACTGTGGAGGTGTGGCTATGAATGAAACAAAATGACTGGACATGACATCTGTGTCCTGTTTCTCCTTTATTTAAAAATAGATATTTACAGTGTAGAAGCCATCAGCGACCTACAGAGATGTTTCTACAATTACATAAATCCCCATGGCCTACACTTACAGGCAGGTTTGTTTCTGTAGTCCACTGATAATGGTAGCATAACATAGCATAGCATAAAACAGATAGGACATACAATAGTTTATTGATTTGAATATGGTAAAGAAAGAAGAAATAATTCTCCATTCAGTTTGGGTGTTATCTGGTATTTTCCTGAAAGGCCTCAACACACAGCACATCACATCACATCACTGTCCTTGGGAAACTCTGACTAATGCTACATCACCATCTGGTGCAGGGTTACCCACACGGTTACAGCCAGTTATAGCCATTTTAATCCTTGCAGGCCTGACAGCCTGACAGAGAGCCTGCCTGTTGTCTTCACACATCTGCCTATGCAAGTATACCTGTACATATTGTCACAGTCATACAGTATGTATGCACCATATGTACAGTAGCCTACATATTGACACTCAGATATCATTTTTATCCTGCACTCACACTAAAAAAGAATGGTTCTTCAGAGCGATGCCATAGAAGAACATTTATTTAGTGCTTCAAAGATGTGTCAAGGCAACAGTTCTTCAATAAACCATTTGATATGGCATACCATAATCCATTATGACCTCAGGGTCTGAAGAACCATTTCCAATGTGAAGTACCTTTCACATACACACTAAAAATAAAGATGCTTAAATGGTTCTTTAACCATCTCTGGATGGTTCCATGGAGAGTGAAGTTTGTTCTATGGCATCGATGATCCGGTACCGGTATTATTTTTTAGAGTGTCGTCTTCTCCTTTCTGTGTTCCCTTGTTTCTCTCCCTCCTCTGGTTCCCTGTTCCATGCTCTTGTCCTCCTGTTCTTCCTCCTCTCATATACGTGCCCAGCATAAATGAGTACACCTCCTTTAAAAAGTAACATTTTATACAATATGTCATTGAAAACAAATGATATTTCCAAAATGTGCACAGGCTAAGTTTACTACATACAGCATCTGTTGGACTTTTGACTTAAAACAAAGGTTAATAATATAACTCAGATGACATATTTTTCAGTTTTAGTCAAATTAGTGTGGTGGGCACTGTATACATGTATGTCCTGGACCTAAAGAGGTTGGAGCCCCTATCTGAGTTTGATTCTGCCCTATGCCTATGTCAAAGGGAACTCTCCTGGCAGCTGTTAACAGCTCACGTTTGTCTCTTTTAGGCCCTGTGGATCTCTGCAGGGCACCTTGAGAGCCTTGTTCATTGTTCATGGTGATGTACAGTACATACACAACACTGATCTGAAGAATGAGAATCTATTTCCCCCCTCTTAGTTTCCTCAGAAGGCCATAATGCAGTATGATTAACCAGATGGGACTAAAACTCATAACTCTGCAAAGGCGTCTGTCTTCAAAAATTGTCCTAAATTGGCCGCCCCGGGGCACAGGTATAACTACAAACAGTGCGCCGCCCGTGGGTTTGACTGATGGCCCGTCAGTCTCCCCGCTCCCCAGATGTCCATCAGCTGACACTGTCGTCTTGCACACATGATGTCACTCCGGCACACACTCCCAGGACGTGTGACATTTATGTGGGCAGTCTTTTTGTGTCCGCCGATGGTGATGGTGTCCCAGTCTCCCTCGGCAACCGAGCCACAGCGGCGGGGCGGAGCAGAGCGGAGTGACACACAGGACTGGGCAGGGCAGCGTCAGACAGGGGAGGGGAGGAGAGGAGAGGTGAGGTGGCCTTGAGATAGAGAGACAGACAGAGCCATCTCCCAGACTCATGGGAGGCACGGCTATATTTAACTCACGTCCACCATTCAGGCAAATGTCAGCTGTTTCAAAGTGTGTGTGTGTGTGCATGTGTGTGTGTGTGTGTGTGTGTGTGTTTGAGGGGGGGGCAGTGTTTGAGGCAAAAAGAAAGTGGCAATAAAAGGCATTTGATTGACATCACATTTTTTTTTTCTTTACACATTCAACAACAATACTGATTTACACAGCTCAAATCTTTGGCTGCCAGTGTATAAACACTTTAATGAAATTTGCTTATTGTTGCCTGTAGGTGGGGCACTAATGATGGCCTTAAGGGTCCCCTCTGGTGTTTTTCACACTGAATGTTTATCCAAACAGCAAACAGGCAAACAGCAGCCCCAGAGGGTAAAAAGAGCTGGGTTAAGCAATCACGGCTCCCAGGGGAGCCTCATATAGCAGGAAGGCTTATTTTCAAAGATTTGACTAGGCTTATTTTCACAGATTTGACTAGATTTAGAGCGGTAAAGTTTAGTAAAAAGGGGGCTGATTCAGTTACTGAACAGATTATTGACCTTTAACAAATGTAAACTTGGGCTCTTTTTCATAGCTAAGTGTTTGGTAAATGCAACAGGTATAGCCCACGATAACAGCAGGTCTCCATACATCTTATAGTGAAAGCCATTCTGGTTGCAATTACAGTATTCAGGTACCATTTCAACGAAATGTAATCATTCCGTGCGCCAATGGCAGATATAGTCTGAATAGGATGACTTCAGTGTGATGTAAACACAGCTAGAGAGTGTGTTAATGCTGAAGTTTGGCACTGAATGGAAAATGAACGAGAGAAAACCACTAACTTAAGACACTGCAGGCCACGTTTTACAATCCCCACACTCAGAAAAATTAAAGACTTAAAAATAAAAGATACATCATTAAAACAAAAAAGAATAATATTTAGGCAAAAAATGGCACTTCAGCAGATGTGTTTGATCAAATACACTCAGATGTGGATGCTGATGTCAAACGTCAAGTTCGAAAGAGTTCAGAGTTCAGAGTAAAGGCATTTTAATCAAAGGGAACACCAGCTTATCACACACACCTGGCTCAAAACTGTTGCACTTTGACAAAAAAAAATGGAATACTGTTTTCCTATACATGTGGGCCGCATCAACAGTCCAGTCCAAGCTCCAACCAGAGCACACAAACTGTGACACCACTTTCGCTGACAGGCACAGAAAACAGAATAAGACAACTGTGGCTACAAAGGTTATGGCACAAGAGAGGTGTACGGCACAGATATTCTAAGACGACCAGATATGCCACTCTGGTGCATTTCCAACGTAAATGCAATGGGCCTTAATAGGGAGTGGCATATCTGGTCCTCTTAGAATATCTGTGGTGTACGGCACTAACCTAAAGGTGAATATATATATATATATATATATTTACAGAATGCACACTGGTGGCTAGGGCACTATTTTTCATTTAGCACCATTGCAGTCCATGAATTGCAGTCCACATTTCTACAGGATAGGATGGTGAGTGTGTATAGTTTCAATACCAGAAAGGGGCGATATGTGTCCCTCTTCCCATTCATGATAAACATCTGATTAAAATGGTAGTCTGAGTACATGTTCCTAAGTGAGCTCGTGTTCTAGCAGCTCAAATTGTCCGATAGAAGGTGCAACATAAGTGAGTAAGTCAAAGTCAAAGATCTGCTTCTTGTCTGTCTTGCTTGTTCTGTGCGAGGTTCATGGTTGACAGTATTTGTTTCTTTTTAGAGAAATCCTTCAATGCTGTAGAGGAATTTACAAGCTTGGTCCAGCCCACATGATATAGCATTGCCCCTAAGGAGGCTATTTCACTATATGTTGCCATGGTCACTGCAGTCCTTTATAAATGTTGTTTCTTTAGGCCCAGCTCATTTGCATCTACATTCTGACGGTTTCAAAACATTTACAAAACATGTGGCACTTCCATCTCTATTTTTTTCTTATTTGAGAATGGTCTGAGGACCAGTCCACTTAAGCCTTAATGGGAAGCCTCAAGGCCCCAGCATATAATGGCAGACCAAAAGGCCCTGCTAAGTTCACACAGGAATACAGTTCCTGCTAGGTCCATAAAGAACAAAAAAGTTCCTCCTGAATCCAGAAAGGAAAAGTTTCTGCTAGGTCCATTAAGGAAAGGTTCCTGCTAGGTCCATAAAGGAAAGGTTCCTGCTAGGTCCATAAAGGAAAGGTTCCTCCTGAATCCATAAAGGAAAAGTTCCTGCTGGGTTTATAGAGGACAAGGTCCTGCTGGGTCCATAGGGAAAAAAGTTCCTCCTGGGTCTGGTTTGCTCAAGCATTGTCCAGTTGGGCTTATGATATGCAGACTTGTTACCTCCACACACCCAACTCATGTGTGAGTCAACAGGGCCAGCTTGGTTGCAGGCAGAGAGGCACTCACAGTCCCCTCTAGAACCCCACGGCTTCTTAGTTACAGTGATGGTGGCACCATCCAGGTGCAGCTTATGGATGACTTACTCATATGGAGCTTGTACAGAGAGAGTCAGAATCATGTGGACATGGCCCCTCAACAG
>CM059266.1:6044887-6112387 GCA_030347295.1 Setipinna tenuifilis
ATGACAGATAGCATCACCTCAAATTGCCCCATTCAGTACAGCATGTCACACATGCTCTTTTACAAGGATACAAGGATACAAGGATGTTTTTATTGTCACTTGCACAGACATACTGGGTAGAGTAGGACATGCAGTGAAATTAGTGATTGTTTGTCTAAAACTGTGCATGGGGAGGGAGGAGTTTCATACCAAAGCACCTAATAGAGGTTTTTCATGGTTTAAGCAAAGATGGGAGATCGGCAGAGCAAGATACTTTAGGGTAGTTCATGTCTATGGGAGCAAAGTGGGGATCAGTTCCAGGCTGCATAAATAGGCGTGCCATTGACGTGCTTGTCAGTAGTATCTAGTTCTTGTTCCTCCTGGTTGCTGACCTATACATTATGACTTTGAGTATGAGTAGAGAATATAACCTAGACTATGTAACTACCATATTACTGTAAGACACCAAGACATGGCTGATATATACTAAAACAAATCAAAGCAAATATGCACGCTTGCAGAGAAATTCTGTACAAAAACTTGTGTCACCCTTATTTGGGGACGAGTGAGCTGCACATGGTGAATCTGAACTCTGCAGTGCAAGAAGGCAGAGTAAGACCTTTGTGCCATCATGTCTAGAGGAGCAGTGTGCATGTGTGTAAGTGTGAGAGAGAGAGTTTGTGTGTGTCTGTGTATGCAGGTGCGTGTTTCTGCATGCACGTGTGTGTGTGTGCATGTGTGAGTGAGAGAGTGTGTGTGTCTGTGTCTGTGTGTTTCTATGGGTGCATGTGCGCGTTTGTGTGTATGTGTACGTGCGTGTGCATACATGCGAGTGTGTGTGTGTACATGTGTGAGTGAGACAGTGTGTGTGTGTTTGTGTGTGTTTGTGTGTGTGCACATGTGTGAGTGAGAGAGTGTGTGTGTGTACATGTGTGAGTGAGACAGTGTGTGTGTGTCTGTGTGTGTTTGTGTGTGTGCACATGTGTGAGTGAGAGAGTGTGTGTCTGTGTGTTTGTGCAGTCTTGAGTCTTGTGACAGGGCCCTGCGGTGAGGCGCTGCAACACGCTGTGTGCATACGTGTGTGTGTGTGTGTGTGTGTGTGCACACGTGTGCGTGTGTGTGTGTGTGTGTGCACACGTGTGTGTGTGTGTGTGTGTGTGTGCACATGTGTGTGCATGTGTGTGTGTGTGCTGCAGAGGGAGGGCCGGCGGAGTCTTGTGACGGGGCCCTGAGGTGAGGCGCTGCAACACGCTGTGTGCATACGTGTGTGTGTGTGTGTGTGCATACGTGTGTGTGTGTGTGTGCATGGGTGTGTGTGTGCTGCAGAGGGAGGGCTTGTGACGGGGCCCTGAGGTGAGACGCTCCAACACGCTGTTAACTGGGTCTGCTGTTTAATCAGGAACAGCCAATTAATTAGCGTTAAATAGGTCTGAGGAAGTAGAGCACTGTGGCTTTCTTCCCTCTCTCTCTCAGCAAGGCATTGTTTTAAAAAGAAGAGAAGGGCCTATTTAAGACCGCTGTTGTGAGTGAGTGAGGCTCTCAGAGCTGATGGAGGCTTAAGTATCCCTCAGCATGTCATTTCACTCACCAGCTTTAGCTTTGAGATTACACTCTAAACATAACCATATGTTCTCAAAATGTATATCATGTAGTACAAAAATATGACACAGCAATGTTGAGAGAGAGTTTATATATTCAAAGCCAGTCTCCGTGCTGACTGTTTGAAATGTATTCACAATATTAACTGTCGATATCTGAAATTATGATACAGCTTAGAATGCTGATGAATGTCCCATTAACTTTGAATGGCCACACCAATGCTTGGAGGCCTGATAGTTTTATATAATGACTGCCTGGCTGAACATTGTCCCTTACGTATGTGCATTACTGCTATGCAGTCTACAAATAGGAGGATACAATGCAAAAAACTATTTCTTTGTACTACAGACGTTCGTGTAGGAAATCTGCATTCTCCATCTGTTGTCCAAATGTTGTAATGGTGTATTTCGAAAATTCCTGACTGACATCAGAATGCTGCTGCTCTGTCTCTCCCTCTTTCTCTCTCTCTCTCTGTCTCTTTCTCTCTCCCTCTCTTCCTCTCTCTGTCTCTGTCTCTCTCTCTCTTCCTTCCTCTCTGTCTCTGTCTCTCTCTCTCTATCTCTCTCTCTTCCTCTCTCTCTCTCCCTCTCTCTCTCTCTCTCTGTCTCTTTCTCCCTCCCTCTCTTCCTCTCTCTCTCTTTCTCTTTGTTCACCCGAGCTGCCATTTTCCTCTCCATGCAAAGTGCTTCTCTCCATATAATCACCCAGCCCATGCCCATGGTTAGATGTAGGGATGCATGGTTTGCATGGCTCAATTTGCCTCTCCACTCAACAGACAAGACCGCAGCCTGACAGTGCAAAACACAGGTTTGGCTACCCTCACCACCACATGTAAATAATGCATACTGGACTCTCAGACTCTGGATCTAAGGGCTCCTGTAAAACATGTTGGGGACAAAAATACCAAGAAAACAAAGTCAGTGACGACTGTATCATGACACATCTATTACAACATCTGTCAAGAATTGTTTATCACTCCTCAAGAGTAAGCAGAGAGTCATAATAATGTCACAAATGGGAGTGCATACACACACAGAAAGACAAACACCATCACAACTGATATTAGTGGTATGAGAGTTGCCATATCTGATAGTTGTCTTCTCTTAGTCACCAATCATATTGGGAGATGGCCTCTGTGTTTTTATCAAAATAGATTTTTATAATCTCCTCAAATTGTTCACACAAAACAAACAAAAACCAACAACCTTCACTTCAAAGACAGAAAGACAACACCATCACAACTGATATTAGTAGTATGGTAGTTGCCATATCTGATAGTTGTCTTCTCTCAGTCACCAACCATATTTATTTGTCATATTCTGATTATCAGATCAGTCGGTGATTTAATGATGTACACGTTATGACCTCCTATGTGTGTGTCTGTCTCTTGGGGGCTCTTGGGCTATGGCTGCATGCTGGTCACACACACACACACACACACACACACACACACACACACACACACACACACACACACACACACACACACACACACGAGAGAGAGAGAGACTGGCAGCACCCAGATGTCATTAGTAAAACCTGCCATAACTACTTCTGACAGATTCATTTTTGTAGAACATAAAAACGCAGCGTCAAAAATGCCTGTGCCGCTCGGCTCCAACACCTCCTGGCTTCATTCACACCTGAAAGCAGGCGGTGTAATCCACTTAGAGTCTAGGGTACAAGGGTGGGTGTAGGAGTAGGGTTACAATATGTGTAAAAGCTGATAACTGCATTCACGCCTGCTTCAACTAAACACTTGTCTTTGTGCAGAAAGACACTAACAGGCTTCTAAGACTAATGGGTTTATATTCCCATTAAATTGAGAGTATCACCTTTTCACGAGTATAGCATATAATGCATGCTGTGTGTGTGTGTGTGTGTGTGTGTGTGTGTGTGTGTATGTGTGTGTGTATGTGTGTGTGCGTGCGTGCATGTGTGTGTGTATAAGTGCGTGTGCCTGTAAATATGTGTGTGTATATGTGTGTATGCGCGTGCATCTGTGTGTGTACAAGTCTGTGTGTGTGTGTGTGTGTGTGTGTGTTGCCATAGTGTGTGTGAGGGAGTAGGGAGAGTAATTGCACCCTGAGAAACCCAATATGGCTGTGTTGCTGCAGGCACCCCATTATGCACTCGCCCCCCCTCACCCCCTGATCCAGCGCTGTGTTTAACAGCCGTCGTGCATTAGCCCCTCTCCCCCCCACACCTGCACACACCCCCCCGGGTACCCACCGCCAGCATGAGATCAGCCACTCACTCACCCCCCCCACACACACACATACACACACACACACACAGAGGACCACCACCACTACCACCCACCCACACACACACACGAGCACCACCACCACCACCACCACTACCCAAACCAGACACACACACACAACCACCACTACCCACACACACACACCACCACCACCCCCTTACACACACACACACGCGCGCACACACACACACAACACCACAACAACCACCATCATCCACACCTCCAGCCGCTCACACACACCACCACCTGTACACACACACACACTCCCACCTCCACCCTCAGGCTGTCTATCATCATCAGCCCCCCCCAGCCCCCCCCCCCTCTCTGTTTGAGCAGGGGCCTCTGGTGGAGGTGTGCTGATCATCATTCACCCAGAATTACTCCACCTCGCCTCTCCTGGCCCCTGTCTCGCCTCTCCTCTCCTCTCCTCTCCCCTGCCTCTCCTTTCCTCTCCTCTCCTCTCCTCTCCTCTCCTCTCCCTCTCCTCTCCTCTCCTCTCCTCTCCTCTCCTCGCCCCTGCCTCGCCTCTCCTGGCCCTCATGGGTACAGAGGCAGTCTCATGCTGCTCCTGCCGGCCTGATATGCCCATGGCCTCTGTCTGTCCGCCACACGCCTGCAGGTATGGAAGCGCCGCACCGTGTTTCATAAAAAACACATTAAAAATCCTCTCAGCTTGGCTTGGGGGGGTAGGGTGGATAGGGAGGTTGGGGGGGTAGGGTGGATAGGGAGGTTGGGGGGGTAGGGTGGATAGGGAGGTTGGGGGGGTAGGGTGTTAGGTTGGAGGTGGAGTGGAAAAAACAAATGAAGACAGTGAGAGAGAGACGCAGGCAGGAAGTGTGAGGGTGTGAGAGTATGTGTGTGTGTGTGTGTGTGTGTGAGAGAGAGAGGGAGGGAATGAACAAACATAAAGAAAAGAGAGAGACAGGGAGAGGGAGAGAGAGAGTGAGAGAGAGAGACAGAGACAGAGAGAGAGCGAGAGAGAGAGAGAATAAACAAACATAAAGAAAAGAGAGACAGAGAGAGAGAGAGGGAGAGAGGGGGGAGAGAGAGAGAAAGACAGAGGGAGAGGGGGGGAGAGAGAGAGAAAGAGAGAGGGAGAGGTGCAGAAACGGGTCCCTGTGCCCTGCCTCCCTGGAAGACTAAGAGTGCTCCTCTCCATGGCAACCTCAGGTCTGTTCCCGACAATCTGATTTCCATAACGTCTCCTAGGATGCCTGTGACATCTTCATTGTGCTGTAATACAACAGCCAATAACACTCCCAAGCCCCCATCGCATCCAAAACCCATTTCCCAGCACCCTCCAGCTGTGTGGGGGAACGGGAGGGTGTGTGTGTGTGTGTGTGTGTGTGTGTACGTGGTGTGTGTGTGTGTGTGTGTGTGTGGGGGGGGGCAACAAAACAGCTGTCACAATTGTGCTGCTGGTGGTCACAGGTTGTTATTGGTGTAAATGAATCCGGTAGTGAAGGCCAATAATGAGGCTCACCTGTGGTAAATGCACCGACCTCCTCTCCTGCAGTGTGAAATCTTTGATCTTTGCTGTGACTTAAGACAGCAATAATAACAAACATGGGCAGGGTTTTTCTTTTTTTTTAAGTTGGTAGGAAACAGTCAAGTATCTCTATGAAACTGATAAAAGGCCATGGCTATTTTGACACGATGTGTAGGTCCAAAAGTGTAAAAGGAAAAAAGGAAAGATAGATGTTTGGTAGATGTTTACTTAAGCACCCTATAGCTGTCACCTTCTCACATCTTTGTAATGACATATCACATCTTCATAAGCAGGTATCTCCAGATAGGTAAGAGATGGCCTCTGTGTTTTTATCAAAATGGATTTTTATAATCTCCTCCTCAAATTGTTCACACAGAACAAATAAAAACAATCTCCACACCAAAGACAGAAAGACAACACTATTGTAACTGGCATTAGTAGTATGGTAGTTGCCATCTCTACTCTAGTTGTCTTCTCTTAGTCACCAATCGGGAGATGGCCTCTGTGTTTCTATCAAAATAGATTTTTATAATGCCCTTTTATAATGTCCAAAAAACCACAACCACCTTCACACCGGGTACACACCCGGTACAGACGACCCATATATGTCCACCAGAACCGTAGTGATCAACCTGTGAATGGGCATCTTCTGAGCACCCCTTCCTTTGGCACCGGTCCCCGCTCGTTAGCGCTGTTCACTCGGTGTGCTGAGCAGTGGCGGAAGCCAGCGCCGGTGCCTAATTAGTGACTCGTGGCCTTTCAGCTGACGCCTTTTAATTACAGATCTGAGGCTCGTGCTGGGAATGGAAAAGCGACATTTCTCAACCCCGTCTTACCAACATCTTCGCACAAAGATATACAAGTGGCTTCATTTTTGTTTGATCTCCTCGTTGACTTAAAGAAGTGGTGTGAAGAAATGGCGCCGCCCCAGGTCTTATTGGTTTCAGGTTTCTTACTTTGCAAAAACAGTCCAACTAATGGTTTCTTTTGAGGTTTCATTCAGCCCATTGTGTTTTAGAATAAACCAAATAATAATTAAAAAAATATATGGAGATTTTATAACAAAACCAAGTGTGAGCGACACCGATTGCTTTATTTTCAACATACGCAGGCTATAGTGTGTCTGTCGACTGTTGATCATCACAGGCTGCAGCTGTATTCCTGTGTCAAGAGGAGGAGATGGTTCAATTGAGCGCTATTTCCCTTAACGATACGAATTTAAAGTTTAAAGTCTGCATACACGTATGTCTGTGCTGCAAGTTGCTAATATGAACATTACATCAGAACCACACAAAAGGACAGCGCACCACAGGTCACCGTGGGAGCTTCATCATGCCTTCCGTCATAGAAGCACATGCGCATAGCCGATGTAGACTCTTTGGTATTGATTATTTTCACCCAAACAAACCGTATCTTGTTAATACCGTGACTCAGACATATCAAAGAAAAAATGTTTATATGATACTTTTAAAGTCTGTGACCTGAAGACTAAGATCACTCATGTAATGTTTGACAAAAGGCGAAATTAGCCACTTTGAAGGAAATTGGTAAGCAATTCACATAAGACAACTTTCTTCTTCTGCTTGGTCTAAAATGAAAGCCTATGCAACAAGTCTGACCACGATATCATGTGATGGCACCCGGGATAAGCAAATCACTCATCACTGCTAAAAAGTTTAATGTTTTATAATAAAGCTGATGTACAGCAAAGGGGATAGTCGCTTTTCTTGTGGTCCAGGTTCTCCTGTCTACCGTATATATCCACATCTATGACAAAAGCAACAGATATATCTAAGGCTATTTTTAAACCTTTTAAAACCAACGTTACCATAGTGATTTCAGACATGTTGCCAAGCAACAGCACCAAATACAATAAAGACATGAATGAACCCAAAGCCTAATGCATATTAACAATGCATTCACTCCCTTTGGTCCAGTGCGTGTTAGGAGTGATAAAACAGAACATTCCAGCGTAGAGCCAAGCCAAGTTATAAGATCACTGAAACAGAGAGACAATTAACATGTTTGCGTCACAACTGGAATCTGACACATCCTGTGGTCGAAAAGCGCATTTACCACAGGAAGGCTTTGTCCTTCTTTATAAATCTCTAACCAACAACTTAAGGCACAAAGCGCATGTTTTATCCACAGCGCATAGACACAACTTCTGCTTTCTCGTCACAGGGCTTACTTGTCTAGATTTCCCCCCTCTCTCTAACTTTGCTGACGAGATGTCAGACAGATGTAAATATCAGGACACAGGTGAGTCTATTCAGACCGAGCAGAATGATCTCTTATGGACAGAAGCGTCATCATGTCTGGTTTTACATTCATTGGAAACGAGTAGCCAACAAAAGACAAATGAAACACTTGTGAAGTGAAAACATAATCTATACTTTGTATAGACTAAGTTTCTCAAAGCATTATTTTTTAATGCTATCATTTTGATTGTTAGCATAATAATAATAATAATAATAATAATAATAATAATAATAATAATAATAATAATAATAATAATAATACAACCAATGATGGAAACAAGAAGTCTGTCTTACCTTCTATACAACAGATTCTCCACAAGCCGGAGTGTGTAAGATCACCCTTAGTTTTCTTAGTTTCATCCGTGGTAACGTTTGTGGCGTTACAGATATAAGCCCGCGAGTAAAGCCAGTAGTCGGTGCCTATGGCGATGGTCATGAGACTGAAGGCTGCGAAAGCTCCCGCCGAGGCAAGCAGCATTTGAACCCCACGGTCGCACCAAGCCATCGCGCCTCATACTAACCCGAGCTCCTGTTAACACACGAGGAGCGTCACGGCGCACATCCCATGTTCAAGGAGTTCACTGACGGTGCGCTCTTTGTTTCCCCACACTGTTGAATCCGAAGCCGCGTTGAGTCTTATCGCAGATGTCATCTCAGTGCGCACATCCTTGGCGCCCGTGAAACTTCACCTCTCCGAATGGTTCAACGGTTGCGCGCCGGTGTGGGTAAGACTAACGACTTAACCACAAGAAGACCTGACGGAGAGACAATGACATATAAATTAGCCCAGTCTCTCTCCCCAGCCGCTCACATACATACTACAACTCCTCAAACTGCTTTCGGGGTTTGAACTAAAACTTAAAGCTTAAGAAAAAAGGAGCCAGCTGATGCGCAATGGCTGTCGTGCGAAGACTGATGAAAGCGCTGCTCCTGGTTTCATGACGGGCAGAGAGCACAATTACAAAAGCAGTACCCTGCTCTTACACGCTTTTCAAACAATTCATAATCAAGATTCGGCAAATTTGTATCTGGCAAACGCACAACAGGAAACAGACTCCATGCTCTCATTTTCAGCCCACCCCCCTTTCCTCTTTTCAATGTTGTAGATCCCTGAATTAAACACAAATGTCTTTAGCCCTTTAAAATAAATCAAGTTTGTGATTATTCCCAAAGTTCACTGTGACATGAAATCACAGACATGAACATGCCAATAAATGGGAGTGTGTTGGCTATGTCAAATTGACCCGTTACAAACAGTTGTTAATATGATCAATAAACAGTAATTGGGGAAGTTTGACTAATTAACTGGTCTGTCCTACAGGTAGATTTAACCCATGGAGCTTAGTGTTTTCTTTTGATGGGGAAATTACAAAGGAAATACACAAGAATCAAGTTTTAATGAGATGAAAAAAAGATTTCAGTTATTCTTTTGTGGAATAGTAATAGAGGAAGCTCTTATGAGTTATAAAGGGTATAGGTGCATACTGTTTTGATTTACTCGTTTTATAGATGATATCATTCCATAATACTGTATGATCTGAGGTAATTTTATGTAATTCATCGATCCAAAATGCGATGATGTTGTGCCTGGCCCTGACTTTGTCTTTCCTTCCTTTAGCAGGTGCACTATGGGGAGGTAGCTGGGGGGCCCAGAAAGTGTGCCATGCAGAGGAGAAAGGGAATTAGGGTGGTGGTGGTGTGTGTGTGTGTGTGTGTGTGTGTGTGTGTGTGTGTGTGTGTGTGTGTGTGTGTGAAAGAGAGAGTGAGTAAGTGAGTGAGTGAGTGAGTGAGAGAGAGAGAGAGAAAGAGATAGATAGATAGATAGATAGATAGAGAGAGAGAGAGAGAGAGAGAGAGTGTCTGTCTGTGTGTGTGTGTGTGTGTGTGTGTGAAAGAGAGAGAGTGAGTAAGTGAGTGAGTGAGAGAGAGAGAGAGAGAGAGAGATAGATAGATAGAGAGAGAGAGAGAGAGCATGTGTGTGTGTGTGTGTGTGTGGTGGGTGGTGGTGGGGTGTTATAAGTAGTTCACAAACTTGAACACAGCTATGGCCTCCTGCTCCTTCAAAATCCTATGATGATTTCTTAGGAAACTGATTGTTAAGATCAACTCAAATACCCAGTCAAATGAAACTTATTGCAGTGGAAAAAAGAAAATAAAAAGAAGAAAAAGCTTGGCCAACTTCATGCTGAACATGTGAACACGTGCTGTTAACCCTTTTCACATTTCACATTAACCTTACAGATGATACTGTCAAAAGTGAAGCATACAACCAAATTAAAGAAATTAAGTACATGTGGTACATGGATTTTTTTTAACATTGGTTTAACTGAACAATACCAGGTATACATGTACATGTGGCATTGTTGAGTTAAACCAATGTAGAAAAAGTTCCATGCAACTGCTTGTCATAATTTCTTACGTCAGTTAAAGGCAGTACTTTGTACAGCGTAGAGACAGTGCTTTTAGCCCCCTGTCATCCACTTTATTATGGATTATTCTTATGGAATATGGATTCCTGCTTTGCTGTTGCTACACTTCATGTGGATCCATCTAAAAGGTGTGTGTGTGACATCGTAACAGGAACGTTGTGGAGAGTGGGTGCGCACATCCAAGTCGTTTGTCGGCAGGTGCAAGACAAAAGTGTCAGACAATGTAAAGATGTGGGTCTGCACACTGCCTCGTTTGCTCCAAAAGTTAAACTTTATTACTTTAAAATGCAATGTTTCGATCCTTGTGGATCTTGTGGTTACCCATATGCCTGATGAAGATCCACAAGGATCGAAACGTTGCATTTTAAAGTAATAAAGTTTAACTTTTGGAGCAAACGAGGCAGTGTGCAGACCCACATCTTTACATTGTCTGACATCGTAACAGGCACAGGAGCAGCACAAGCAGCCCCACAAGTGTGAGGCAAAGACTTGACTTCCTCAGGATCAGTTTCTTGTGTTCCCGCTGTAGGCCACTATGGTCTGGTCACTGGTGTTTCTTGTGTTCCCACTACGCCACTATGGTCTGCAACGATCCCCTATAGATCCCAGTAGTCTGTAGCAGAGCTTTTATAAATGTCGATTTCAAGCCAGTCGTGTGGGCTGTGTGCAATTCGTGAGTGACAAACTACTGTCGATATAATTTATAGACAGCCCGTTGGAAGGAAGTGGTGCCTGGCGGAGGTTGCTAAGCACCCAGAAGACTGCCTTGTCAATAATTATTTTGCCACCGAACTCCTACAGTGACAACGATCGCTGCCAAAGATGGCCTGGTTCCAATCTCCTAGTCCTTCCTGTTGTTTTTAGTGTTTCATCCTCCTCTTTAAGTTATATGCTACATAACCAGTCACACAATGGATGATGGGCATCACGCCGTCATGTCTGCTTATCTGAGAGACATTTCAGAGATATCTGAGGGCAATATGATCAAATGGGCCAACTGGGCCCAGGCCAAGAAGGCAAGGAGGGCCAGGAGAGGGGCCCTAAAAGTAAAAGGTTGAACAATAATAATTAGTTCAGCTAGGGTGAGATGGTGGGGTGGGGTGTGTGCGCGTGTGCACGCGTGCGAGTGTGTGAATGAGTGAGAGTGAAAGAGAGAGAGACAGAGCTCAGCGAATATTTAACATTTTATATTTTAACGTGACCACACCATGTTATGCAGACTGGCCATTCAAAAGCAAATCTTCCTAAAGTATGATATAGTCCTCCCTGAAATTGCCTGCAAACTGCCTTGTATCCACCTGAATTATGGGTGGCAGGGGGTGCGAGATGAGTTTGTACCCAGGGAGGCTTCAATCCATAATCCAGCCCCCCCAGAATCCATAATCCAGACAGGACCATGAAGTTAACTGGAGGTGACCCTTACGCAGCAAATTCTATAGTGTTACATCAACTCAGAGAGAGTCAGTTTTAACACTATGCCAGTGTTTATTTTGTCCCAATCTTTGTAGTGTTCATTTAACCCTCCTCCCTTACATATTCAACTCCTTTACAGTTAAATCAACTTTTTGCAGTGTAATTCTAACTCCTAATCTTACACTTGCACTACTAAATGAACACTTTTGCTAAACACTGGGAAATTAACTCTGAGAATTTTGCTGTGTAAGAACCTGCTGGGCTGACCTGCAGTTTGTCATGAATTCAGATATGCATGTTCATATGTGAAACACAACAAGCCCAGTGTATGAATGGTGAATGGTATAGCGTGGGGATGTTTATTCAGCTGTATGACATGCAACAGAGCTCAGCCTGTCTCTTGCTTGTTGTGATCTGACTTCAAGCTGGTATCCGTCTCCGGTTGGACCATCTCTGGCTTGAAGGGAAAGCACTAATCACTAATCACTGTGTTGTGTTTTGTTCCTTTTTCCTGCCACATTGATTTTTAGCCAGCGATCCTCTCACCAGCTGGTGTGATGAGACCCTCCACCCCCCTACCCCCCCCTTCCCAACACCCCCCACTCACCCCCCACCCCCAACCCCCTCAAGGGGGCTGGGCTGAGCTGTGATCGAGGAGCCCAAGCGTGGCTGTGTCATCGGTGATAAAGAGGTGTTAGTGTTTCAGGCCTCCACCGCCACAGTTGGACTGACAGGTGGCTGGGGCCAGGCCACTGTGCTGCCATGTTTGTACAGCATGTGACAAGGACACAAAGGTGAATGTTTCCTTATTGTGTCGTGTTAAGAGTGAAACAGTGAAAGCTGTTTATCCGTGTCCTTTTTGTAAGTCGCTTTGGATAAAAGCGTCTGCCAAATGCAATGTAATGTAATGTAATGTAATGTGTGCTGTGTGTGTGGTAGTGGTATGTTTCCTGACATCGAGTGATGCCCACTTTGAAAGCACTGCCAAGGTGGACACACATCATGCTGAATAGATTGACATTCCATCCATTCTGCTGATGTAGATTCTCTGTCAGCATTTAAACTCATGCTGTCTCGTAATTTCTTTTAAGGAGAAAGCAGTGGTGTACAATCAATGCCCTGCCAACAGTTAACAAAACCCATTATAATACTCATAGTAATTATCCTCTTTTTCCACATAGCCATAGATATTATAATTGTTATCATCAACTATTATAATAACATTATTATAATAGTTTTGGTTATTCTCCACGTTTTATCAAACATCTGGTGTTTTGTCAGATACATTTATTCAGGCTGACAGAAAAATACAAAATATTTGATAATAAAAAAGAAAAAAGTAAAAAAAAAAAAACACCAACTAAGACAGAACACTTAACATGCAGAAAGTAATGGAAGAGATGACTCAGATTCGGTGTGTTCACAACTAGGGCCCAGTCACACTAATTACTCCTATCTGGGTCAAAGCCCGCTCCCTATGCGCCCAATCAGACAGCCAGAGCCCAAATCTTTGAGCTGCACACTCTGGATTATACCATACTGTGGGTCCTCCTCCCTCCTGTGAAGCTCTATATGGTTTTCTATTAATTCTTTTAGACTGTCAAATGAGTAGCCTTCATCTGTGTACTGTTTGTAACTGTCCAGCAAAGGTCTGTACAAGACTGTTCATTGAGCAAAATATGCGAGACTAAACCAAACTGGTGAGTAACTGATAGCATGGATGACTGCAAGTGTAAGGCCTTGCAAATGCACCTATTTGGGTTACTGGAATGTTTACTTTATCCTAAACTGAGAACTAAGGGTGTCAATGAACCATGTTCTTAAATGAAATGTCCTTCCTGACTTAGCAACTGTTCGGGATTATTTTCCACTGTTTAGACAGATTCATGATGCATCATTCTAGTATAACTATCTCCCATTTTTTCATCTTTGGAGAAACGGATCGAGCCACTAAGGAGGGCATCTAACAACGAGCCTGCTGGTCTCTACCTCGCGGAAAAAAACAGCTGAATGACTGACTGACTTAGACTTAGACACTCAGTCAAAGTGTTAGTCTTTATTTCTTCCATTTCATTTATTTCCCTTCTTTTACTTATTATGAACTGAATAAATGGAATGCTCAATTTGTAACAGTCATTTATGTAATAAATTATTATTGATCCTAATCCAAAGCAAATAAGTGTCCAGTCTCCCACCCTCACCAGAAAGAACACAATGCAATTCAATGGTAACTAGAGACTTCTGGTGTAAAGTCAAAATAAAATATAACACTGAAATAAAATGTAACACTCCCAACAGAAACTCTCTTTTAGAAACATGACTGATGTCACTGAATAGAATAAAAACATTAAGCTGTTCATGGTCCCAGTTCTCACTGCGCTGGTGAGCTGCCATGCGTCTTACATGAGGGAATTTATCATCAGGGAACTCTTATGCTACTGTCTGCTCTGGATTTCTAAAGATTTTACTTTAATATAAACGAGTAGATACTTTCACACATATTCGAAAAATATATTCTATATATATTCTTCATATTGCTTAATTTGTGTTTTTCAGTAACTAGAAAAGTGCAATATAAAACCAATAAATATATATATATATAAATATATATTTCAAAAATTGGTTATTGTAATCTCTGAGGCACATCCATCCCATTACCACCACTGCTGGTGTTATAAAACACATCACCATTGAATATTCATGCCGCCATGTTCAACACCATCAAGCCCAAGCCTGTTTCTCAGTCAACAATTAGGGTTTGCACAGTTTAGCAGACACCTTCCTGGTGCATTTAGAACAGGTAACACATTTTGAACAGGTAACACTTGCCTGTCCCATAATCACGTGTGTAGAGGGAATGGTCACCACCTGGAGATATCTCTTGACTGGGTGTTCTCCATCCAAGCGGGCCATGCCACCGCTAGAAAATGAGACTAAGCTGCCACCTACTGCACAAACACGGCACCTCTCCCCCTCACCTCGGTGAGGTCCAGCACATTAATCATGACAATGATTCGACTGTCTGTGGGATTACTGCCTGTTGCATTTTGCTTGAAAATATTTCAGCAATGTTGCACAACACGCTTTCATGAGACCTTATCACAGTGGCCGTAGATTAGCAAACGCGACTGGCATTTTGTCTGCTCACTTCAGCCCTTGATGTGATTTTCTATTACTTACTATGGATCGCAACCAAGTGAAGACAATGCTGAGATTTATAGTGGGGAGGTGATACCTCAGGTCATTCACAGCCTTCTCAAACAATTCACTGGAGTGTTTTCCTACTGATTTTGACATTCTATTACAATAGAAGTTAACAAAATCCAAAACCTACATTGTACACCTACATTGTTAACAAATTAGATGCATCTTTCATGTGACTTAATTGGTTGGAGAAAAAAAACACAAAGGCACACATGGGAGTGTGTTTGTGAATAGATGCAGAGTGAACCATTAACAGCAGGGGTGTCAATCACAGGTTCAAAAAGTAAAAACCATGCCATGTTTTCCTTCTAACACAGGTGACTTCACTGAGTAGCTGATCTACCCGTCTTGAGTGCTCATTATGATCAGCTGATTCAGAGCTGGTTGGATCGAATTTGTGGCAGGGTTTTTACTTTCTGAACCCGGGATTGATACTTCTGATTGAAGGCCGTTACCCATCACTGAGACACAAACGGTGATGGGTAACTCTTCACTGCATTCACCAGAGCAGTGGTTGCATGATGTTTACCTGATTTTATTGGATAAAAAAAACATACGTTTTGAACCTGGTGTGATCAAAAAGTTACTCTATGTTTTTAATCATTTGGGGAGATCTCAGTGAGCAGATATCTATGTGAGGCCGGATGTGCATACTGTACTGGCCAAAAGTTTGGACACACCTTCTCATTCAATGTGTTTCTTTACTTTCATGACTAGTTGCATTGTAGATTCTGACTAAAGGCATCGAAACTATAAATGAACACACACTGAATTATGTACTTAACAAAAAGGTTAAGACTTAAAACTTAAGTAAGAGCTGAAGTTAACACGTGTTTATTCACAGTTTTAATGCATTTAGTGAGAATCTACAATGTAAATAGTCATGAAAATAAAAAAAACACAAACATTGAATGAGAAGGTGTGTCCAAACTTTTAGCCTGTACTGTACTTCAAGGCCAGGTCCTAAACAAAGACACATGCAGGATTAAAAAGGAATGCATGTTCACACACTGTCGTACACGTGACAGTTCAGCTATTTAACTGACTAAAACAGTAGTAACATTTCAACCAAACTAAACAGGGTCTTTTTAAAGCAGCACATCAGGTGTACAGTGTGTGGACATTTATTCTTTTTTACTCAAACTATTCACTGAGTCCAAAAACAATGATGTGCTGAGATTACCAAACATTAACCCCTTGACCATGTTGGGCATATGGCTTAATTTGGAGACGTTTTTAGACCATGACTTTAGGATGCATTATCTTTTGTTTTACATGCACTGCATTGACCATTGGGTACTTAAGTCACAATGAAAAAAACAGAAATACAACAGCCAGATATGACCCAAAGTGGAAAATTTAATAGACTTTTAACAGAAAGGTAAAGTAACTCTACAGCGTTGTCATACTGCTTGGTCATCAGTAGGCCCATGTACGTCACATTTAAAAATGTGTTAAAAATGTTACCTGTTAGCAATGCAACTCACACATCTAGTACGACATCATATTAGGCACAAGGGGAAGATGTGTGTTCACACTGTATAGCATCGTATAAGCTCTCTCTCTTCGTTACCAGGATTTCATGTTATCTTGTCTAAAGGTTCACTTCTTAGGGGCTGTCTCTTAAAAGCTATGGGAGGCTTTTGTATACCCTACATCACCACAACAACAACGTACAAATATGCCGACAGTAGTGAGCTTAATGTGATTATTCATTACTCATTTAGTTCACTTATCACATAAACGTCATAAACTATGACGCTAAAAACACAGTAAGCTTAAGAGCAGCGGACCAGCATTTCCGAACACACACCTCGTGTCTTACAGCCGCGTGTGTATGTAGGGTTTACAAAAGCCTCGTTTCATTTGATCAGATATAATTTTCATTTCCCTTCCAGGACGGTCACTGCAGGAGTGGGTTGATGCAGGCCAGGGTGTCCAGGTTCTGGCACCCCTTAAGCCAGCGCTGGACGTTGGCGGGGGCCGAGGCGGCGCTGGTGCCCGTCTGCAGGAGGCAGCAGGCGCACACCACGTCGGCCAGCGAGAGGTCGGCGCCCGCCAGCCAGGGCCCGCGCCCCAGCGCCGCGTTCAACGCCCGCAGCACCGCCGCCCGCTCCTTGGCGCTGCCCGCGGCCAGCTGGAAGAAGGCCGTGTCCACCCAGCTGTCGGACAGCGTGGCGGCCGCCGGGTCCCGCGGCTCCAGGCCCACCAGGCGGGACAAGAAGCGTGCCACGTTGCCCTCGCCCTCGATGGGGCACATGTTGGGCACGCTGAACTTCATCTGGAGTCTCGGCACTGTTGGGGGGGACACACGGACGGACACACACACACAGACACACACACATACATACATACACACACACACACAGAGTCATTTAGATGACACAGTTAATTCAGATGACACAGATGCCCTCGATGGGGCACATGTTGGGCACGCTGAACTTCATCTGTCTCGGCACTGGGGGGGGCACAAAAAGATGACATAGTTCACACAGGTGACATAGGTGCTTTACTGCAGCATATCATAGAACATATATAGTTCAGCCCTCGATGGGGCACGCTGAACTTCATCTGGAGTCTCGGCACTACGGGGGTCACACACAAAAAGATGACAGTTGACACAAAAAGCTAGTCACTCAGATGACATAGTTGACACAGGTGACATAGTCGCTTTATTACAGTATAGCATAGCACATATGAAGTTCAGCCAGGAAGTACGGGAAGTACGGGGTTGAATGGGCTGACAAAACCTGGTGGTGATATACACATACAGTAGAGTCACTTAGATGACTGTTTTGATACATCATTACAGCATAGCATAGTGAAGCACATTAATAGTGCGTTCCGTTTGCAGCTGGAGTTAGTTTTTCAAGGGTGTTTTTAAGCACTAGGGTTACACCAGATTCCTTAAGCGCAACACAGAGGGCCGCCAGGTTTACAATTCAAGATGGCTACTCAGTGCATGGATTGTAGTATTAGCTGTGATCTCTTAGTACTTTGTAGCATTTGTAGTCTTCTTTGTGTCTAACTTGCCGTTTGTATGCATAATACTGTGTTGCTGCGGTCGATAAGTATGTTGCGATGACCTGTTATGCGTGAAATACCACATCCTGTTATTTATAAAGTGGTGCTGCTAAGATTGAATACAAGTCTGGTCGATGTTGCCTGAGCAAAATGAAAGCAATTGAGCTAATCCGAAGTACTTCCCCTTTGTGAAAATGGAATGCATTCAACTCTGTTCTCACATCATCTTTCCCAGCCCCCAAGACAAACAGATCGCACTACAAGTTGAGGCAAGTAGCTATAGGGTTGTCAAAATGAATGCTACTCTGAGGAGCAAGAGCAGTCAACAATGCCTAAATCTTTAGTAACGTCTACTGATAGACTAAAAACATAGAAGTGAATCTTATGACTCTCCTACAGTGAAGTGATTTTGAGTGTAAATAAAACACATACAACATCACTTCAACAACATTCATCTTCTGTGCTTGCAGCCTGTCACCTCAGTGTAGACAACTTGGCATAGTACCAAATAGCAACACCCACACACAACCATGAATGAGTGATCCACACAAGTATTCCAATGCCCCTGTACTTGTATACTTGAGAACATGGGAACAATAAACACTTTAAACTTTAAACAAACACAAAAATATATAGACAGTGTAAAATTATAGTGATCCATATCCCCTTAAGTAGCTTCCTGATAGTTATAAGAATACAAGGATGGTTTGTCACATGCATAGACATACTGGGTAGAGTAGGACATGCAGTGAAATTGGTGAGTTTACACATTAATCACACAGTCGCCTCCATGCACTGCCCCACATTGCAAATGGCCGCCCCATGTCTGTCTCTGCGTCCCCACAACAGACAGGTCACTCACCATCTTTCCATATGAGGGTGAAGCCCAGCTGGAAGCGCTGGCGTGTGTAGCTGTCGGGGTGACGGGGCCCCAGGCAGTTGAGTAGCTTTGGAGGGACGGAGGAGACGGAGGAGTGGACATGGACCGTGGAGAGCACACTGTACCGTTGGCAGAGGAGGCCGTGGAGGACCAGCAGACTCAGTGGTGGGCTTGATGGGTTGGCATTGATCACTATGTCTCTCAAAGCACCCAGGTCCTGTAATGGTGAGTGCCCACAAGAGGATCATAATGTTGCTGGAATATTTTTCATGACACAGCCTTTTATCACCCCCAACAGTGTGAAAAAGGTGAAATTGCTTCGCTCAGTACTTCTCCAATCGACTTAAGTGAACAACAAAGGCTTCAACTACAACTGGAGAGCTGAAGTTAGGTTCTGATTTAATTTCAACTACTAACACCAAATTATTATAAACCATTTGAAAGGTTTATGTCACAAGTATGTATTAACCAATGCACATCTACATTAATGGGATTCTTGAATGTAGAGATACTTTGGCTAGGTGTGAAGAGATAGTATAGTATAGGTGTGCAGAGATAGTATACCTTTCCCAATAATGAATCCAGGTCTGCCACTTCCTTTGGCGCAGACATTAGGGGAGCTGAGGAGAGAGTTGTTGCGTCAAGGTCTGCATCAGGGGTGGTCACGGTCTTGGCCAGGCCGTCTACCGCCGCTTTCAGCTCGTAAAGTCTACGCAAGATCTCATCCTGACGCTGCTCCAGAGCCTTCAGGGCTGGGTCTACCTCTCCATTCTGGTCGAACAAGACAAACAGGCAAAGTGACAGACATGAATCAAGGGAGGGCCTGGGAGTGTTAGGGGAGGGAGAATAGCCATACTAGGGGTGTTACACCTGATATGCAAAATGAGTGACACACACACGTCAGCCGAGCATTACTTGACAAAAACATGTTATAGACTTAAACGTTTGAACGAGGCTGACTCGTCAACACAGCGCAGAACTGATTGAGAAGAGAAGACTTAACATATGATACGTCGCCACCATTGCATCAGCAGGGAAGACCAGGGGATGCTAGCATTAGCGAGCATTCTGTTAGGGGGCAGTGAGATTAGCAGATGCGTGATTGCTAGCCCTGCTTAGTGAGCTCTTACTGACTTCATTATGAGGTTCGACCAGACGTAGGTCAAGAGGAGCCTTCTGAATAGGACATTAGAAGCTAAATAGTTAGCTAGTTCCAAAACTCGGATTACCTGTAGCACATTGTCGATGCAGCTGCCACTGTCAGACTGCGCATGGATGTTCGGTAACTTGTACATGCACGTCGGCAAATCAACTTTTATGTCACCCCCGCAGATGGGCTTTACCTGATACATGGGCATGGCTCCGGATGAATTATGATACTCCCAAACAGAATGACTATAAAACAAAATCTCCTGGGTAACCCCTCCCTTAAAACGTTAAATTTATCATAAGACACTTCTCTTGGAGAGTGTCAAATGCTTCGCTACCCAGGAGCCAATGCTAAAAGGAAGAGGTGTGTTTTACGTACGTCATATCCGGCAAATCTCTTACATGTTTCCTTGTTCTCCCACTAGAGGTCAGGCAAGCGCAGTAGTCTATGGCTAAATGTATAGGTCTGCAAAAAGGTAATATTGGAGAATTTGTCTGTCTGTGAGGGCACTGGGTGCTTTCCACTTAAACACCACTGCTTGTTCTTGCACATTTTCAGCACTGAGTCAGACACTGAGTCTTTGAGGCTATCAGAGGGTTAGGATGTTCTGTACCTCAACAACACACAGAGAGGTAGGGACAATCACAGAGCCCAGTGTATCTCCATCTGGTGTAGTAGAGGTGAATGTTTTGTGTTATATGGTAGTTTAAGCCAGCTTTCACCAAGGTGATGGAAAAACGCACACAGTCATGCCTATTCCAATAGACATAGGCTACAGAGTTTGTCCATTTTGTCTCACTGCAAGTATGTAAATGATTCATACTATTCTTCCACATCTGCCCATTCACAGAATCACAGAAAATCAGTGCTGGCTAGCAGTAGACTATGTTGTTTGTTAATCTCTTTCTTTCAAGAGCAATAGTTTTCTCCTCTGCACAAACTTTTTTTTTTTTGTTCAGGTTTCAATGACTGCACCGTGTCCTCTGCCTGTTTAAACCTATGGTTTGAGCACCTTTTTGTATTTGTATCATCACAAGTTTCAGTCATTCAACTTCTGACAGGATGGTGGTACATTATTGATAGTCACTTTTGGCTGGTAGAATTAAGATCTTTTTTGTTTATTTTGTTTAACTGAGTATAGTTGCCATGTGCATGGGAGCACACTCACCACGAAAATCTATTATTAGTCCAGGGGTGCCGCTACAAATTGTGGGCCCCCTGAAAGAAAATAATTTTGGACCCTCACCCCAACAACATCATAGTTCGCTGTGTGCCCCTGTGAGGCTCTGGGCCCCCTGAATTGTCCTGATCTACCCTCCCTTAGTAGCGCCCCTGTATTAGTCTATGTGGCTAGGTGGAAATTAAATGGTGTACATTCAAGGAGCTGAAGATACCTGCTAACAGTCATTATTTTATGATGGAGAATAATGTATTGTAAATACGAAAATTTTGAGAATGTTCCAACTACTAACTTGTAATATATGTAAAAAAAACATGAGCTACATTTACGAGTTAAGAAAAGATATCTGCTTATGCTTAATTAAAAAAACACTTCTTCAGCACTTACGGGCAAGTGTCCCTTTTCAAGTAGCTGACTAACATGCAGGCCTGACACCGCTTAGTTTACAAGATCATGGAAGCCCAGTGTAGCATAGCCGTAAACCAAAACCAGATTAAACTAGTGTTTCACGAAGAGGCAATGTTTTCCCCGTAAAAACCAAAACAAAATGTGATGCCACAGACGTCAACTTTTAAAAGTAATATTACTGACTGGTATTGTTGGACATTTCCTTTGACATTAGGTAACACTGTTTTATTTCAAAAAAATTATTACCTTAAGAAAATTCCAGAAGTATAGTATGATCAGAATGTTTGTATTATATTATATTATTGCATGTTTGGCCCATGAATATTCATCATAAATGGCGCAATTTTCTTTCTCAACTGTTCACGACTGTTGACACTAAATGAACAAGTTTAGACAAGGTCACTTGCATATGCTTTTCTAATAACATGAATAAATCTCCTTTACAAATAGCCAATTGTAAGCCTAGTAGCTTAACTGCAGCCTCGACACTGCGTAGCTGACAGCATCATGGATACCTAGCTGTAAACCAAAACCTGATTACACCAGTGTTTCAGGAAGAGGTAGTGTTTTCTCTTTAGAAACCAAGCTTAGGGCCCACACAGAACATTTGTAGAAATGTTACTGACTGGTGTTGTTTGGCTTTTCCACTAACTTTAGGCAGTGCACTCTTTATGGAGAAAACATCCTGAAAACCTGTCGTGATTGTATAATCAGAATTCTGGGAAACCTTTGGCCATGTACTATCACCTTTAGGAGTTGGTAATTGTCACAAATGTGGAATAAGGCTATACCACAGTTCATGCTCACACAAATAAACACTCACACACACAAATACACACACACACACACACACACACACACACACACACACACACACACACACACACACACACACACACACACATACATACATACACACCACACACACACACACACACACACACACACACACACACACACACACACACACAGTTCGTGTTAGGGCATGCAAAGAAAGTTGCTGGGGAGGCAACTTTTTATGCTTTTTGTTATCTCTGTCCTTAAAGGACCCCCTGTCAATGCGTGGGCCTCAGCATTGTGTGTCCTGAAAGCCTGTTAACCCCAACAGAAACCATACCTTAGATTGCGATGACTATCTGATGACTATCGATAGGTGGGAATTGATGGGAATCGCATGTGAAAATGCGCACAGGAGGCAAAGTGTCCGGAACGTGATCGGATCCGTCTGACCATGGGATGCCCTGGCACAGGGTGGTAGTCTCAGGTTAGTGTAAACAGTAACCAATACTACATGCTCACAAACTTGCACTGTTTGCATATTGCATCAAGTTGTGTACACAAATGCAGACAATGGCCCCATCAAACCAGTGTTAATGTAAGTGTCAGTTAAGATTGTGATTTGTTGTGCTAATATTGGTATCATATCATGTCAGTGAAAATGTGCAAAGTCAAAATGGGGCTAAACAAATTTGAAAACCAGACAGACTGATACAGTGGCTCTCTCTCCTTTTTGTGCATCTGTTTATCTGTGTGTGTGTGTGTGTGTGTGTGTGTGTGTGTGTGTGTGTGTGTGTGTGTGTGTGCATGTACATGTATGCGTGTGTTTATCTGTGTGTGTGTGTGTGTTTTTGTATGCCCGTTCTTTGTATGCCCTAACATGAACTGTGTGTGTGTGCACGTGTGCATGTGTGTGTGTGTGTGTGTGTGCGCGGTGCACTTGTGTGCAAGGGCACATATGAGATCAGTGTTGTGATGAGAGCGGTGTTGGTGTCTGTTCAGTCAGCAGTGGTGAGAGCATGGAGTACAAATGCCTCCGCTCGGCTCTTTTCCTGCTGAGCATCACAGGCCATATCCTCTCCTCTCCTCTCCTCTCCTCTCTTCTTTTCTCCTTTTCTGCTCTCCTCTCCTCTATTCTCCTCTCCTCTCCTCTCCTCTCCTCTCCTCTTCTTTCCTATCCTCTGCTCTGCTCTGCTCTGCTCTCCTCTTCTCTCCTCCTCTTCTTTCCTCTCCTCTCCTCTTCTCTCCTCTCCTCTCTTCTTTTATCTCCTATCCTCTCTACTCTTCTCTTCTCTCCTCTTCTCTCCTTTTCTCTCCTCTTCTTTCCTCTTCTCCTCTCCTTTCTTCTCTTCTCTTCTCTCCTCTCCTCTCCCCTCCTCTCCTCGTCTCTCCCATCCGCTGAGAACACACTGCTCAGCAACTGTTTGTTGGTAAAAACACACTGGGTTTGAGGCTAACCTCAGAAGGCAACACATTCCACTGGACACACACACACACACACACACACACACACACACACACACACACACACACACACACACACACACACACACACGCACACACACACACACACACACACACACACACACACACACACACAGATGCTCCTGGTGGGATGCCAAGGAGTGAGGTAGAGAGGATGTTAAAAGGGAATGTGATCGATGGAAAGAGTGAATGAGAGGATAGAGGGATGCAGGATGGAGGGATGGAGGGATGGAGGGATAGAGGGATGCAGGATGGGGGATGCTTATTGGGCAGCATTATTCGTCATTCAGCCTTGAGACCTTATGGTTTAAAAATAAAATAAATAAAATAATTTCTCATGTAAAACAGTGGACTTGCCGGACATATAACGTAATTTTGGCTTTGCAAAAACACAACACGTTATAAACTATGTATAATAGGCAAAATATAGTAGCAAAGTAACTACTGAAGTTTTTTTCAAATTCAAATTCAAATTCAAATTCAAATATTTCTTGTCTAGGAAGAGACAGAGAGAGAGAGAGACAGAAAGAGAGAGACAGAAAGAGAGAGATTTAATTAAAACGCACAATTGAGTTTGGTGTTCCGACTGCTTGTTGGGCCTGAATTATTCACCATCCTGTGTGGTGAGCTAGAGAAGTGACAGGCATGGCACGGGGAGTGCATTGAGATAATGGGGGGGATCCGATGGACACCACGCCGCACCGCACAGCGCCGCCACCGCGCGGATGTAGGGGTGGGGGGGGAAACTGAGACCGCAGCAGCTCTGAAACCCGACAGCGGTGAACATGGCACTTGCGGAGAATGAAGTGGGGGGGTTAGTCAGTTAGTTCACAAACTGAAAAGGACCCCTGGGCGCAGGGTGCACACACACACACACACACACACACACACACACACACACACACGTGGTTGCTATCACCTCGAAGCGCTGAACTGTGCTGACCTTACTGTACACAGTGTAACAGCCACCCACCCCATCCTGCCCACACACACACACACACATGCACACACGCACACACAGAGACACACACACACACACACACACACACACACACTCCTCCGAGGGTCACTCATGCTCAAACACACCTGTGGGTGATATGCTAGTATGCTCTCCAACACACAGCAAAGGGCTGTTCATCCAACTGCAGTAGGCCTGACAGAGATTTTTTAAACATACTTTAAAGTCACACAACAGAGCTCATTCATTTTAAGGTGCTAGATTCAAAACAGACACTCTGCTTGAAAAAAGTCAACGACCGGAAGCTTATAGATCTCAGTAAAATTTCTTTGCACAACTTAAAGTGTCTGGGTTCTGTTTTGATTTGGCAGGACACACCTTAAAATAATGTGTGTTTATGTACACGCCAGCTACTTTGATCTTGAAAGCTGAGAGTTTTTTTTTCATCACCTGCCCTGTGTTATGAGAGAGGAGAAATAAGGTTGTTTACTAAGTTCTCATCCACTGGATCTAGGTTTCCTTCTCATTAAGCCGCAACAAAAACATTAAATATCAATTTTTGCAAATTCCTAGCTGCACATAGTGCATGATGTACAGTGCAGGCCAAAAGTATGGACACACCTTCTCATTCAATGCATTTTCTTTATTTTCATATTTACATTGTAGATTCTGAATGAAGGCATCCCAACCATAAATTAACACACTTGGAATTATGTACTTAACAACAAAATTAAGACTTAACACTTTTTTGTTAAGTACATAATTCCACCATGATGCCTTCAGTGAGAATCTACAATGTAAATACTCATGAAAATAAAGAAAACGCATTGAATGAGAAGGTGTGTCCAAACTCTTGACCTGCACTGTATGTTCTAGTTAGCACCGGAATTAGCAGCTTTTTTATTTGACGAAGCAAGTGAAACTTCTATCGTTGCGCCATCTTGTGCTGAATATCAGGTGTCCTGACTTCAGACTCTTTGGCTACTAGATCACTGCATGTTGCTGTTGCAGAAATCTTGGAGCGCCGCTGTAATGTCACACACACAAAAAAAACAAAAACAAAGTCACCACATAAGTCATTTGCAGCAGCGAAGGGCACAACACACTTCAAATCTCAAAAGTCGTCCGCTGCGCTAGTGTGTTGTTATCAGCTGGAGGATGGGGTTGCCCATTAAAGATTCAGTCAGACTTAATAAGTAAGGTGAGCCGTAGAGACCATCCATTCTTGGTATGAGCTTTTGGTGACAATGGAGGCTGGGGCCATCAATTATTGACCAGAGGCGAGGCAGAGTGGCGCATGTCCGAGGCCGAGGTCTGTTTGGAAGCTGGGCCGGGCGGGCGCATCAGCAACCCATCGTCCCAGCAACCCCCCCTTCGCCTCCCTCCTCCTCCCTCTCCCCCCACACACCCTCCGCCCCTCCGCCTCCCTTCCCCTCCCTCTCAACCACCCCACCCCCCCACCTCTCTTCAGCAGGTCTTGCTAATTGTGTCTGTGTCACAAAAGAAATTTGGCCAACATTACTTATTTAGCTCATTCTACGGCAGCGCATGATTAAAGGTGGCCATCAAATCTTCTCAGTGAGCACGCTTAAGTTACAGTGTCCGTAATCCTCTTCCGCCGCCATCACCGCCGTCACCGCGCCACCCGTCACCCCGCTGCCTGCCATCGTCCGCCGACCCCGGTGCCGCTGCGGAGATAGCGGACGCGAGGCCACGCAGCCTCTCAGGACCTACAACACCATTTAACACGGAACCGCTCGGGTTACAAATTGTGCTTAGACATGCCACTTGGAATTTGAACAACAGGAACGAACCCTGATTCCAACTAGATTCCAAGTCGCCCTTTCGCAGCTATTTTACCGACTATCTGATGAACCACTTTAGGTTTTGGTACATTTCTGTGGTACACGTTCAGGTTACCTACTGTGTAGGGCAGTAAAAATACAGTTAATTGCTAAGGCTTTTCCAGATGGATTCTCTTACCGGCTCCTCATAATTGCGTTAAGGTCCTCCTCTACTCAACAGCATACATTATTCAACCATCAGTGATCAGTATATTTCCACGTGCCAGATACTGGGATTAAACATCTCCAATGATTAGTTACTTTAAAGCCGAACTGGCTGATCTGATTCGAACTGTTGGACCAAGAGAACAAATGCCGACACTGAGACTCAGGTCAGGTCAGGGAGTGTAGATGTAGGTGGGTGCTGTTATGGCACGGATGCAAGTTGCGTGAGATTGCTCTGCTCCGCAGTCCTTTCACCATGGGGCAGAACAATGCAGACGCAGAGAAAGAGAGGAGGTGGGTAATGAATACTGCAAGGTGTTTACTATGCTCAAATGCCCACATAATCACACATTATTGCTGTCGCTGTGAAAACCACATTTCGGTAACATAAATTAATTATATTTATTGATCTACAACAAAGACGGCAAAAGGGGTATTCTCTCAATGGCTTCTAAATGTCCATTACAAATGTGGAAAGACAACAGTCACCATGTGAATGTAATGTACAGTCACTGTGCCAATACAAATACAAATATGCAAACACTTTGCCATGTCAGTCTTTATTCGTTTGTTGGTCCCTGAGGATAGACAAGAGTGTGTGTGTGTGTGCACAGTGCTGGAATTGCTGCCAAAACTGACCTGTGTTTAACCAGAGGTGTATTAGTTGGTAGCTCAATTGCACTGGTGTAATGCATAAACTGGACAACTCACTATTTAGGTGTGTTACCCCCGGGCATTCGTAAGTGTGAAAGGGACAAATGCCTTTTTTTCGAGTGTGTTTGAAGGTGGGAATGGGGGGTGGTGTGCAGGCGTGGGTCGAGGGGGGGCATGCTGGTAATGAACCTCTGACCTCTGTGACCCCGAGCTGATAAACAGGAAGGAAGCTGTGCACGGCATGATGGGATAGTGTGACAGGCGAAGGGCGAACGAGCCGCAGAAACTGTGACTGTGCAATAATCCCAGCAGTGCACGCACATGTAGGCGCTCACACACACAGACACACAGATGCACACACACACACAGACACACGCACACACACAAGCACACAAACACACACAGGCATACACACGCACACAAACACACACACAGACACACAGCCATACACACACACACACACAAACACACACACACAGACACACGCACGGACACAAACACACACACAAGCACACAAACACACACACACACACACAGTCATCATCTCATTAATTGTCTATTGTGTTCATTTTCTCCTTTTCTAAAATAAGAAATGCATTTATTTATTGATTTCTATCATTTGCTTATTTGTTTGTTTGGATGTATTAATTGCCCGTGGGGGGTTTTACTGCATGGGCATTGTAATTACTGCCTTGCATGCAATTTGCTTTAGCGTGTGTGTGTGTGTGTGTGTGTGTGTGTGTGTCTGTGTGTCTGTGTGTGTGTGTGTGTGTGTGTGTGTGTGTGTGTGTGTGTGTGTGGTGTGGGGAGATTAAATTTAAATCAGCCTGCCTCCCAGCTGTTGACAGGCAAAGGGTGGGGCTGAAGTCACACATCCGCCTGGGTGTGTCCCATACACACATACACACACACATACTGTTGGACGTGGCTATTAGCCCCATGTACTGTAGCTATGTTTGGGCTGAGTACAGCGTGCTATTATCTTATCGAAATATATAATCAAGCCGCAGGTAATTTATGTATAATTTCAGAATAAAAATACCAGGCAGGTGTATTGTGTGAGGCGAAGGGTAACATTTACAGGATTTTACTGTAAATTCCCCTGTATGCTCCCACTACAGTCCGACATTGTTGATGGATCAGTTTGAGTGTTGCTTGCACTAGATTATCCTGTCTTTAATCTTCAATCGTCTCTAGGAGGGAATTCAGTAGCCTACTGAGAGCAACATAAATCAACACAAGGCAGCAAATTAGAGGTATAACATTGTTTTTAGAACTGTTTTTTAAACACTCTTTGAACTGTTTCTTCCTACTACACTGAAGACAGAGGCAAAGATGCCAAAATCTGGAAACTGTCAAATCTGGGTAACATGGCGTTTTCAGTTTTGGATTGTCCCAGATTGTCATATGGTACATGATCGCATTATTGTGTGCCAAGATTGTTACCCAGTGCTCCGTGACTTGTGTCAGTGCACAAGTTAAGCTGTCATCAGCTAACACTTGATTGGTCATGGCCTCAGTATCTGTGCGTTTTGCCAAAATAATTACATTGCATTACATTACACTTAGCAGATGCTTTTATCCAAAGCGACTTACAAAAAGGAGGAAATAAGGGGTGTAGAGGAACACATGCCTTCATACATACAAGAAGATGCATGTGCCTAAGTAAGTTTCCCAGAGCAGGGACACTACAGACACACATACTTCCTACACAGGCAGAATTGTACAAGCATGAGGCACCTAGGGAGAGAGTTGGTTTAGTGGTTGTTAGTTTTGGTAGTTCTGTTAGGAAGGGAAGCAGTGAAATAATGAATACCAGAAAGCATTAAAAAGAGAATTATTGACATTTTATAGTTTGTATAGGTATGTAAGTAAGTACATATGCTAAGTAAAATGTATTTGTGTAGCACATTTACAAGCAAAGTGTTTACAGTCAGTGTATAAAAGAAAATAAAAACACATAAAGTTTCACCGTTTTTCCCGTGGGCTTCTTATTTGTGTGCCACCTGCTTAAAGAAGAAATCTGATCAAATACGCAAAACCTGCACCCCTCTCTAAGCCAACAACTAGACAACAGCTGGACAACGACTGGCTAATGCTGGGGTGTGCTGCTGTTTTTGGCTCACACTAATTTCTGCTTCTGCTCCGACAGCTGTACTGTATGTCTTTTACTCAATGGTTAGGTGTGTCAGCCAGATTGTTTTGTCTCAGACGTTTTAAGATTATCCATTATGTAAAAGCATAGTCAATGGCAGAAGGCCACACAGAATTATGTGGACAACCCTACTGGCTCATAGTTTATAAGGAAATAACACTTATTGTCTCTCGTTGCTTTGCTATTCCAATTTCATTCAAAATAAAGTTATTCTTACTATATTACTATACTTACAAGCTCTCTTCCTGGTGGTTATTTGGATTTTCTGAATGGAGGTCCATTAGGCCCTTTCGAATGTACAGTCACATAACTGATGTAGACACAATAGCTCTGTACATGTTGGTACATTTGTGCACACATCATTACGCCATTTTGTTATTGTTCTCAACTGCTCCAGTGCCACTGGGCTGCAAGAAATGCTGTCTTGTTGTGACCTTGCCAAACTGTAAAGCACATTGAGCTGCATCTTGTATGTATGAATTGTGCTATACAAGTAAAGAAAGTTAACATGTTCTTCAAAAGACCCACCAAAGTAATCTATATGTACCGTGCCAATATTAGACGCTGTATATATTGTTGACAGCAGCAGCAATAAAATGTTGGCCCGACCTGACTGGATCAAAATCAAAATTTGACGTGGCGGGGACCCAAATAATGTGATTGCTATAGAGGATATACAGTTTCTGAGTAGTCCAAACAAACAAAGGCAGGCAGGAAACAAAAGACAGGCCCAGAGACAGACAAACAAAAACCATCACGGGTGCAGGCAAGCAGAAATAAAAAAAGATGACACAAATGTGAGGCAGTGATGCCAGGTAAGAACTATGAGGACAAAGTGGAAAGTTGAACGGAAGAAAACAGGGTGTGTATGTCAAAGTCAAAGTCAAAGTCAGCTTTATTGTCAAAAACCATATGTACAGGTTGCACACACAGAATTTGAAATTGCAATGCTCCCTAGGCCCACAGTGAACATTAAACACCTTATAAACAAGACAAGTAGACAGGGAGACATGATGACAAACATAATAATATAAACATAACAAAAAGTAGGCAATAGGCTTGTATATAATACAAATAAGTAGAAACACAATGTGCAGTGAAATAAAGCTCAAATGGTGCCATTTAAGCAGTAGTGTCATTGGTTGTAGTAGAAAGAAAAGTGTGCATTGAAATTGAAATTTCTGTGGAGCAGTGGGAAAGGAACTCCACAGTAGAGATGTGTATATACAGTACTGAATGCACACATCGGTTACAGTTACACAATAACAAGAGCACAGGGAGTAACAGGTGAGGACAAGAAGTGGAGGGAACGGACAGGAGGTGACATGTGACAGGTGAGGGGTGAGGTGGCAGGTAAGCCAAAACAAATAAGTAGTTCCAGTCCAGGATCCTGACATTTACTTTTCTACAAAACACTAGTTTAGCATGTGAAGCAAGCATGCAGAATGCGGTGTTTGCCATAGTGGTCAAATTTTAAAAATATCCTAACTTACTCACCTGGGTATGTTGAGCAAGTAAGTGAGGTAAACCTCTTCTAGCCACACAGCCGTGTTTTGCAAGCAGAATAAAGCTGTGAGATTACTCTGTCCTGTGGTTTGCCACTTACTCATAGGGTATGGTTACTGAAACACCTATTTGGGATACACCCCTGGTCTGGTCAGACAAAACCACAACAGTGGCTTTTGTCAAGTGGTAGGACAGAATGCATTCATGCACTCAAGTGCACAGTTGAACCACCCGTTATTTTGTTGGTGCACTGGATGTAGTCATTCAGTGGAGGTCATCGGGGACCTTACTCCACAGGGGTATCCAGGGCTGAGGGAGCTCACCCTGGCCAACACAAACACAAAAGCAACAACCAGCAGAGTAGCAAATAGGTAGAGTACAACAGGATCATTACATTGACTATTTAATAAGTACTAGTTTAACATGAACTTGAAAACCGGTTCATTGGTTACCTCACAAAAAATCATAAAATTAACATGGGAAATCCCATTTACAAAATAAAAAAGGGGGATGGGGGTGGGGGTTGAATTGCTTGGTGAAGGCCTGCGCTCTCCGAGTGCTTTTCCAGTTGTTAGCAGCTACCAAAAGTCATAACACGAGAGGCAACATAGCTTTGTTTTGCAAGCAGGGATGGGACTTCATGGGACTTCATGGGACTTCTCTACCGCTTACTCATAGTGGTTAGTTACTAAAACACCTACATAAAATACCCCTTTGGTCCAGTCAGACAAACACAACAACAGTGGCTATTGGTGACTGGCAGGGCAGAATGCAGGGCAGAATGATTCTGAATTTTCAGAGATTTCTAAGGACACATGTACAGACGAGGGGGTGGAAATTAATTTAGCAAAACGTGAACTTTTACCAGACATTGACAAACAAACAGCAAAATCCACCAGCCACTCAACAGCGAATTATTATTTTGTGTTCAGACTCTACCAGCCACTTTTATATATATTATATATATATTACAAGCATTTGGCTGGTGGTTGGTGCAAATTTCTGTCCCATGGTACAGACGTTCCACAGACCACACAAGAGTTTTCCAGACTCATATAATGTGTCACCAACGCCCAGCTCATTCACACCCACCTTGAGCAGAGAGAGCAGGGAGGGGTGGGCCTGTCAGTCACTCTTGATTGCACCTCGCTGGCCCTCTGAGGTAATGAGGGATAATTGTGAGATAATGAGGGATAATGCCTCCCTCCACCCCTCGCTCCCTCCCCTGCATGCCCAGCCCTGGGCCTCCCTGCTTAGGACAGACCCAACGTGTCAGGTGGACGAGGGAAATTATTGTCCTCATGTGTGGCACGTGTAGCTCTCGGCACCTGGCCTGTGACTGTCAGAGGTTGAATTCAAGCACAGAGGGGCCACTGAAATATAGTAAGAGGTACAGTACAGGACAATGGTTTGGACACACCTTTATCATCAGGTGGATGAGGAAATTTACTACAAATTTAAATTTACTTTAAATTTACATTTAACGTCCTCACGTGTGGCACGTAGTTCCCCGTGCCTGGTGCCTGAACTGTGACTGTCAGAGGTTGAATTCCAGCACAGAGGAAGAGGTACAGCACAGGCCAAAAAGTTTGGACACACCTTCATCATCAGGTGGATGAGGACATTTACCATCCTCACGTGTGGCACGTTGCTCCCGGCGCCTGGCCTGTGACTGTGAGAGGTTGATTTCCAGCACAGAGGGGCCACTGAAATAGAGTAAGAGGAAGTACAGTACTACTACTCACTCACAGACTGAAATCATCCTGACCTAAAGGAGGGGGTAGGTCAGGATGATTCAGGGGGGCCAGAGCTTCACAGGGGACCACAGAGGACTATGATATGGTTGGGCTGGGGGCCCAAAACTATTTTCTTTAAGGGGGCCCACAATTTCTAGCGGCATCCCTGGAGATGTGGGATGGGAGCCCTGCATCTCACATGTTTGTTTGTTTATGTCATGTCAGGACAGACCTGGTGTATTTGGAGACTCTGAGTGAGCTTTTAGAATGACATGTCTTTATTGTCATTGTCACCAGTACAACGAAATTAAAAAGTGCTTACTAGTCAGTGCAATAGAAAGGTAAAATAAATAAAGTAAAAGACAGTCCAATACACACAGCCTCATGCACACAGTTCATGGCAAAAAATGAATTTGAATTTCACGCACCATTGGTTTTAGCAGCATTTAGACAGGTTATTGAAGTTGGGTAGAAGCTGTGCTTGAATCTGCCTTGCTCTGATTGATCTGTAGAGCTTGCCTGAAGGCAACAGTTCATACAGGGGGTAGCCAGGGTGTGAAGTGTCTTTTATAATGTTCTGTGCTCTTTTCAGACAGCGCAAGCTGTGTAGGTCTTCCAATGTGGGGGGTCCAATTTTAATATAGTAAGAATAACTTTATCTACTCACAGACTTGAATCATGCATGTTTGTATGATGGAGATGCAGGATGGGAGCCCTGCACCTCACATGTTTGTTTGTTTATGTCGTGTCAGGACAGACTTGGTGTATTTGGAGACTCTGAGAGAAGGGCACGCATGAGGACACTTTCCCTGCCACATTCGAGATAACTCGCCGTTTCCGCTCCCTTTGTTATCGCTCTTCGCTCTTCGAGTTGCCAAGTTGGCGCTGACTTGCTTTGTTGCCTCCATTGTGTGAAGGCTAGCAGAGGCTCTGTTTCTTGTGCCTGGTGCACAAACGTATTTACTGGGTCATCTGTGCCTGTTCCTTAGCTGACAGGAAAAGCGCTGCAGCAAGAAATGAGTGAGGACTCAGTGCACAGACTGGTGCACAGCACCAAGGCAGAGAGCGCAGAGGCAAGAGAGTGGGGGCAAGAGGGGAAAACAAAGGACACTTGGGGGTTTTTGTTGAGGAGGACAGAGGCCCTGTGCAAGCCATATCAGATTACCGTTACAGTGACAGAATGTGATTGGAGGGGAGCTGCCACTGTTTATGTAACGACTTGTGCGTGTGTGTGTGTGTGTTTCACAGCAAATCGAAGTCAAACGATGGGTTTGGTCATTTTTAAAAGTCCCCATTGTGATTGCGGGCATGTAAGAAAATGTACACCACTAAAGGTATGTGTTTACATTGCAACCAGCCAATACTGTGTGTCTGTACTGTCCTTTATGTAATTGTATGTCCAAATACTGTATGTTTGTACTGTCCTTTGTAAAGCGTCTTTGAGTGTCATGAAAAGCGCTATATAAAACATATATATATTATTACTATTTATACTGTTTGTTTGTCAGCCCCCCATACATTATGTGCTTTAATGTGGCAATGTTGCACACTGTACTACTTTCCCACACGAAGTGGGAACCCGACCCAGAGGTCCCAGTATTGGTCGGGAGGTCACTGACAGGATACTTCTGCAGCAGCTTTGGTTTCACCTGCCACAAGTGGAGGTGGCTTGGCTTTCCTTGTCTTTCAGCCTAATTACAGCACGGTACACCGCTCGTCCGAAAACGCTACATATGTCACGGCATGCGTGAGCCATGTGTCTGTCAGCACCCTCGTCAGTGGGGCGAGCGGGCGGGCGTACGGGCTTGTGTTCTCACAGTACAGCTGGTTAACTGGGTTCAGTTCCAGTCTGAAGTTCAGTAACTGTTCCTGCCAGTGGCTGTGCTGTGCCCTTAACCACCCAAATCTGTACCTCTCTCATCCTGTATCTCATGAATGTGTATTCACAACCTGCCCAGCAGGTCAGAGCTTCATCAGAGATCATGACAGACTCCAATTACACTGACATGAGTAAGATTATTTTCAGCACTTTTCAAAAGTACACCAAGCACAGGAAATATGATAGCACAGAGAACACAGAGTTTGTAACTTTTTAAATGAATTTATTTTGTGCATTTTCTCAATGACATTAGTAGTGGTTTACACATAGGTAGTTTTGTAGCACCCCATCTAAAATATATTACAAAAAAACGGTGTGCGTGTTGTGTTTGTGTGTTGAATGTACACTTCTGTCAACTGGCGCCCCCCCAACATGTCATACTGATGCTTCAGAGGAGATTTCAAGTAAGATAAAATGCTGCTGAAGGGGGTTGGAGGACTATGAAGAGGAAGAAAACCCAGTTAGCCCAGTCCCATTTAGTTCAGGACATGACCATGGCCTGGAATTCTGTAAAGAAAGAAAGAAAAAAGGTTTGAGTCATTGGTTCCCATACTAAACAGAAACACTGACAGTGATGTGATGCCACTTAAGCATTTCCCAGCTGAAACAGCACTAATTTCTTAAAATAGAAATGCAAAAGAACAAAGGACAAGGAGATGCATAACGCGATAGTGCAGTGTCATGTGTCCAGCGGTCTCATGCATCCCATCTCAATGCACAGGTACACAGTTACATTGTCTTTGTCTTTTCACTGCACGGTGTGGCCACAACTTTCTTTTTTTGGGTGGCGTGTACGGTAAGTATTGCTTTCCCTGCTGGTCAAGATCTACTTTAACGTGACTAACAGTAGAAGACCTATCCCTTGCACTGTTAAAGTTGTCCCTGCAGTACATCGTCTGTTAACACTAATTTACACAAGGACATGACACTCACCCTCTGCTCCGATCTTTCCATCGCCATCTCCGTCAGCAGCACTGAGGAAGGCCTTGGTCTCTTTGTCAGTTAGTACTCGAGCACCAGGTGAGAACTTCTGCAAGAAACACCTGACAGAAACATGAGACGTTAGCTGCTGGTTTGGTGGCACAGACCTCTCCTCTAAATAAACTAGCACGATCATGATACGTTTTGGTTGGCATGAACCGACATAATTTACATGGGTTTTGACAAGTGTCCCCCCCCCCAAAAGCATTAAGCACTTTAGAATGATTGTTTTTTCTTTATCCTTTTATTTATTTGCCCATTTCCACCTTTGATATATTGTTTGCATGCTATACGAGGGTGGATCCGCAAGAATAGGCTATGTAAAATACTGTAGCTGTCCACGACTAAGTATCCCAATACTGACCACCTATATTGCGTTTGCCTCCGAGTGCGCATAATGAGTTGACATGAGGCATCTTAAACATATCTGTATAATATTCGCACATGAAGATAAAGGTAAATAATTTCTTTCTTACTTCAGCTCCTTCTCCTCAATGAAGCCGTCGCCGTCGCCATCGATGACGCCGAAGACGTTCTTTACCTCCTGGGGACTCTTCTTGGTGAGACCACATAGCTGGAAAAACTTCTTGCAGTTGAAGGAGTCTGGAGCTGAGACATAGAGCAGAAAAACCGTTGTGAGCGTATCTATGCGGCTCAGCACGGGAGTATCCAAAAGTCATTCTGTACACAAGTTAATCTCTGCACAAAATAGTTACAAACATTTAAAAAGCGGAAAATGTCATACATAAACTGTTCAAACTAAATCGTATAATATTTATAGAGATTGCTGCTTATTGAAGGCTGCTTCCCGATTCAGTTTTAAAATCTAGTGAAAAGAACAATGACGGTATAGATGGAAGACGATACCTTGGCAGTCCTTGACTGCGCTGTCGATGGCATCAGCGGAGAGGATAGATGACATAGACATTGTCCTGTTACAGAAACAACCAGTGTAAATAATTCACGCATTTTTCAAGCCTAGCACCAACCATATCACTTCTTGTCAAATTAACCTGAAAATGGCTTCAGATGGATGTCTTTTCTAACTTCTAGAATGACTTCAACTGAGGTAGGCTACATTAATTTACGCAAATACAGAACAGCCACAATGGATACCTTCGTTTTTAAAAAAAGAATTACATGCAGCTTGCATTCTCAAACGCATTCACAGAAAGATCTTTGATTTCAACAATGTTAAAGATGAAGTTAACAAAACATGCTCCTGAATTGTATAATTCACGAGATACTCAGTGCGTCTTGAAGAAGTTGTTCAAAAACAACTAATCCAAATGCGTTTTAAAGAAAGACACGGAGAGATATGTGGGAAAAAAATCCTGTCCTCCGCCAACACATTTTGGAAACCGTATGGCAAAATGTAGCTCCTCCAGTCAGCTGGACCTGTGAAGACTCAAACGTCAAGCGTGGATCCTGCACACAAGCCCACTTACCCCCTTTGAAGTTCTCGCCGCAGGTGATCGAACGGAGAGGTAAGGCTATGTGGTGACTGGTGTCTGCCAAGAAGGATTTATATAGGTCTGATCTTAGTGACAATAGGCAATTCTTAGGTTACCTGTCTGTGTATCAAATTCAAAAGGGTCAGCTCAAATTTCTTAGCTAACTAATTAACCTTTACTATTTATAACCGTCCGAGCTGAGTGTGGATGGGCAAGCCCACAGACATCTATAGCGCGCAAATGGCAAATTAACCAATATGGTCTGTCTCAGCAAAAACTCCGGCTCTCATCCCAATAGGCTGAATGGGATTCTTTCTTTCTTTCTCTCTCTCTCTCTCTCTCTCTCTCTCTCTCTCTCTGTGTCTCATTGTTCAGAGACTGTAGTTGAACATACATATTAACATGGAATGTAAAAACCTTATCATTTTGTTTATTCTTTATTTGCATAATTATGAATGTATTGCGGGGTAGTGATGGACCTATAGCTTACTACACAGGGTCGGTGCATTAACAGGGTTTCATTTATTGAAATGTAGAGTGTATTTCAATAGCGTGTATAATAAAGTGATAAATCTTCTGCAAGCACGCTAGTATTTCATGTGAACTAATTTAGTTCACCCAGATTATCATTCCCCGGGTTTCACCGCATCCAATATAAAAACAGATGGAGTGAGTTTATTCCCTTATCCTATACAAGTCTAATACCGTACATTTTGCCCATAGCCACATACATTCGTGTATTTGTTGATCACGAAATGTCACAGCAGTTTAACCTTCTCGTCTCACATTAAGTGGGAGCACACTATAAACAGTAGGCTATCATTTCTACAGGCTACTGCTGATTCAGGGATGCCGGGTCACCTTCCATTGGCCAGCGCTGCCTAATGCAATCCGCACAGCACACACCACATACCCAACACCAGTATGGAGAGTAGAGGAGACGAGCGCTCGTTATGCACCGATGGCAGGTTCACATGCTCTTTAGCACACCTACTCTGTTCAGGACTTAATGCTATGTTCACCATACCACAGCACAACCTCCTCTGCACATTTTTGAGTCATGCACTCTACGACCTAAAAGAGACGATGATATCATCTAACTGTGGGGCGCAGTCCTTAAAACACACTGAAGCTCAGTAGATTGAAAATGAATAGTGTTGTTGGACTTCAGAGGTCTGTGTGTATTGCAGCGGTGTGTGTGTGGTTGTGTGTGTGTGTGTGTATGTGTGTGAGTGTGTGTGCGTGTGTGTGTGTGTGTGTGTGAGTGTGTGTGCGTATGTGTGTGCGTATGTGTGTGGTTGTGTGTGTGTGTGTGTATGTGTGTGAGTGTGTGTGCGTGTGTGTGTGTGTGTGTGTGTGTATGTGTGTGTGTGTGCGTGTGTGTGTGTGTGTGAGTGTGTGTGCGTATGTGTGTGCGTGTGTGTGTGTGTGTGCGCGTATGTGTGTGCGCGTATGTGTGTGCGTGTATGTGTGTGCGCGTGTGTGTGTGTGTGTGTGTGTGTGTATTGCAGTGGGGGTGTGTATGGACAACACGGTGACGTGAAGCCGTCTGTCTGTCATGGATGCCCGGGGCAGGGGGGGCGGTTGAACACAACCATCATGCAGGCACAGCATATACTATGCTGCCTTCAGGGGTTCAAAGAAATGACCTTTCAGCTGCCACCTCCACTGACAAGCGATACACCACACAGAAACACCTGCGACACCGTCGTGGCAGACATCTCAAGTGCCCATTCATCAAACTCCTCCAAACAGTCATTAGAGCACTGCTCATCAGCCGCTCCCTCAAGCACCATGCTATTTCCTTACATGAGAGAATAAAGTCTAGCATCCTGATGTGAGCTGTACTTTATAGACACTGGGACTCCCATCTCCCAGCTAGTCCCTTTTGTTGTACCTTGAGAGCTGAGATCAAATTGTCAATATGTTTTGTGGAAGTGCTGCATTCTCGGTAAGAGCGTCATCGTATTTCCTTGGTGCCCAAGAAGAATCTGTTAGATGGAGAACAATACCGGATGCGGAACAGATGTATAGAACAATACAAGTGAGCAGTTTGTTCTAGAATGTTCCGGAGCAATGCCTGTTTCAGTTACTTCTTCTCTTCTCTCTGTCTTCAGTTATGTCCCTACACCTTACATATAGTGACTGCCTAACTAGATATACTGAGCCTTGACAGATACCTTTTTTTTGTCTAAAAGATTTTAACGCTTCGGTGCACTTACAGCTGGCATTGGGCCTTCATCAATGACCTCACATGTGTCTTTTTTGCTGATCTAAGTCATTTTTCTTATTGCAGTTCCTGAAAAAAGAAAGAAACAGTCACATCCACAACCCTAAAACATATTCAAGTATCCATCCAGGTGTCCATTCATTAAATTCAGCAACTCATTGCTACTCCTATCTTGGCCACATGCTTTGCTTTTCTTGATTTACTGATTCCCAGTCTATGTGTACATTAGGTGGTTTAGGGGAAGTTAATTTCTTGGATGCTCCTTTCGTGGTAAACCACCCATGTTGGTGTGCAGGAAACCTAAGAATTTATGAGTACTGAGAAGGAAGATATTGGACCAGGCTGGATTGCCTACTCATGCATAGTGAGTGAAATTCATGAGTCATAGATAGCCTTATAACACTATGGTGTAACTGGACAACTCCCGCCTGGTGAGAAAAAGAGTTACTAAGGATGTTTAAGGAACTATCCCACTTATCAAAATTTAATGAATGAGGTGTATTCAGGCATGTGTGCATTCGTGTATGTGGTTGGAGGTGTGCGTGAGAGTGTGTGTGTGTGTGTTTGTGTGTGTGTGTGTGTATGTGGTTGGAGGTGTGTGTGTGTTTGTCTGTGTGTGTGTGTGTGTGTGTGTGTGTGTGTGTGTGGTACAGTTAGAGGTATATACTTAACTTGATAAGCTGCATTTCTGATGTGGCTCTCTTTCCATATAGTAGCTGATTTGAAATCTGTCAGGCATATAGCCTTAAATGCTGTTGAGCAGACAATGTAGGCCCTTTTGAGGTTCTTCTTGGGAACAAAAATAATCCAAAATAAGCTCACCACTGATGCTTAGGCTACTGAACATATCCTTGTGTCTTTGTTTTTGTTTTTTTTTCCTTTCCATTTATTTCATTGACATACAGGCCACTTAACTACCATATGCTTACAACTACTTATAGTGACAATGTAAAGCCTCAGGGCTACAGATATATCTATGACACTTTCGAGGCTAAAAATAGTACCCGGCACTGTTAGGCTAAGTTATTGTATCCGCAGCAGCTGGGAGGCTGGTCTGTGACAGCTGCCCTTTGCATTTACAATAACACGGAATAACCTGATGTGATGCCTCAGACTAAACATATAAGTTTTATCAGATAACATTTGTATCGTCAAATCAGCTCCAAAAGATATTTGGTTTAGGAACAAATTTGAGGCGGACATTTTTCTTCTCCTACAAGTATTGAAAATGTGTTTAGATGTGTGGGCTACAGATCTAGATGACCAGGAAGGAAGGAAGTAATGCAAAGGAAGAGCAGCAAGGGTTCTGTTCTCATCATTCTGTCCCCTTAAGGGAGGTCAAATAATCGCACCTGTACATAGCACATAAGGTGTGGTTTATTCTTTTTGTTGTTTTTTTTTTTGATGTGGTTGTTTGTTGTTTTTGGTGCATCTGTCTCTTGGGGGTGCTGCTGCAGAATAGTGGCGATTATAAGGAGGAAACTTTAGAGGTGAGAACAGGACGTGGGCGGACATCGGATCCACAGGTGCTGCTTAGCTATTCATGGTGATGTCATATGGGTCACTCTGATATCCCTGAATCCTAGCCCTGGCTTGAGGAGGAATCCTTTGCTCATTTACATTATTTGCAGTGTGAACTCTCATGAAATCACATATCATATCACAATCTCTCTACTGTGGAGTTCCTTTCTCACTGCTCCACAGAAACTTCAATGCACACTTTTCTTTTGCACATACAACCAATGACACTACTGCTTAAATGGCACCATTTGAGCTTTACTACACTACACAGTGTGTTTTTACTTATTTGTGTTATATACAAGCCTATTGTACTCTTTGCTATGTTTATTATATTATTATGTTTGTAATAATGTCTTCCTGTCTTGTTTATAAGGATGTTTAGTGTTCACTGTGGGCCTAGCATTGCAATTTCAAAGTATGTGTGTGCAACCTGTACATATGGTTTCTGACAATAAAGCTGACTTTGACTTTGACAAATGAATAGCCCAGGCTGTGGCCTTCCTGCATGGGCAGCATGCATGTCCACAGTCAGAGGGCTCAGATACTGTAGTGGTTTTGATTTTACTTTAAGCGTATCTTGCATACGGCAGCTTGATAGAATATCATTTCTGTGGTGAGCTGTGTTTTTACAACAGGCCACAAACCAGAACAAAACTGTTGTTCAAAAGGTTTTATTTGCCATCTGCAGAGAAGACCGAGAGGCTTGCTCATCTTTTCTTTCTTGTTAACCCTTAGTGTTACTGATAGGCTGTTGGCTGTGGTTTTGTTTTAAAACACTCTTATTCATAATAAACATTAGTAAATCTGCTATACTTCACGAAAACTGTAGCCTGTTGGACCAGCCTACCAAAGCACAAACCGAGAGACAGAGTGTTCTGTTAGGCCGTGAGCCAGGACCCCAAAATGGACCCCCCGCAATCGAACGGGTGGGCAATTTCTAATCTGTTTTTTTGACTTCTTGGACATCTCAAGTAAACATTTTGGCATGATAACCATTGCAAACAGGTAGCTTAGTGGTAGTTATCATGCATTGAAATGGTGGACCAGTAAAATGGAAACGTAAAACCTATGCATTGTGGTTCTTTGTTATTATGCAGTTTGGTGACCACACAGGGTCCTTAAATTACCTCAGGGATGTTTTTCCTTCCATCAAGACCCCACAGGGGTTGTTAGACCACACTAATAGGCCTAATAGAATCACCTCAGCAATAGGTGAATGACAAAATGTGATAAAAATGAGAACATATGAAATCCGTTTTTTTTTTTTTTTTTTTTACTTTTCCTGCAACAAGAAGAACAAACATCATGAACAAATACACATTAGCATGTGATAACAATACACATTAACATGTGATAACCATACACATTAACATGGCATGATAACCATTGCAAACAGGTAGCTTAGTGGTAGCTATTATGTATTGAAATGGTGGACCAGTAAAATGGAAACGTGAAAACTATGTATTGTGGTTCTTTATTATTATGCAGTTCGGTGACCACACAGGGTGCTTAAATTACCTAAGGAATGTTTTCCCTTCCATCAATACCCTACAGGGGTTGTTAGACCACACTAATAGGCCTGATCTGTTGTGTAGGGCTAGGTGTTGATATCCCAGTAGATACCTAAGGCACAGACGAGACACTGTGGCCATCAAGTGAGTGATGGCATCCTTTGGGTTCTCAAGTGGGTGCCCTCCTTCTTGGGTGTTTCGCTGATAGGCCCACAAAATAAGACTCATGAGATGTAAGTGAGTTGAATTTAAATAGGTTTATTTACAAACATTTGAGACAGAGTGCACTGACTACAATTGAAATTTAAAGGTAAACTGTGTAGGAGGTCCACTCAGGCCAGAGTAGGTATTACAGCCAAAGATGTGTATGATGTGTATGACTGGTAATTCAAAATGTCACATGTACATGGAGAGTCTTCCCCCTTTTCATGTATATAAAAATTGAATTTCTAAGCCAAAAGGAATACTTAGAATTGATGATAATAGTAAATATTCATGAAAAGTCTAATTTGTAAATGAGCAGCATAAATTTTGATAACGAACTACTAAAAAAACTACACAGTGCATCTTTAAGTGTTTGTATCGTATCAATAACATTAACATTTACAGCATTACGTCAGACAAACAGGAAATATGCATGAATATACATGAAAGAATACTTTTCCAGTTGGGCGTTTGTTGGTTGCTGGGGCTTTAAGTGTGTCCACTCAGCAACATTTGATGAGAGGCTGCACTTTTTTGTTGAGGCTGTTGAGACAGATCTGTTGTGTAGGGCTAGGTGTTGATATCCCAGTAGATACCTAAGGCACAGACGAGACACTGTGGCCATCAAGTGAGTGATGGCATCCTTTGGGTTCTCAAGTGGGTGCCCTCCTTCTTGGGTGTTTCGCTGATAGGCCCACCTCCAGAGGGTTCAGCAGTGAATCCCAGCGTCCCAGGTTCACTCCCATCAACCACCACACACTTGGAGCCCCAGGTCAGGTCTTTCCTCCTGCTCCACAGCCACTGGCTCCCTTTCTCAGCAGCCTCGGAAAGATCCTTGATTGCCCGCCTGTGGGCCTTCGCTCGTACCCCCATCTCCCTGAGTAGCCTAGATGTTGAGGTGGCTATGAATCCCCTGCAGCCTACTTCCACCGGCCGTACCCTCACGTTCCAGCCTTGTTGTTGGGCGTCTGCTACGAGATCGGTGTATCTCAGCTTCTTCCGCTCGTAGGCTTCCTCTACTGCACCCTCCCATGGTACCGTGAGCTCAATGATGTACACGACCTTGAGTGAGAAAGACCACAAAACAAGGTCTGGGCAAAGGTTGGTGGATGCGATTTCCGGTGAAAAGCACAGCTTTTTGTCCAGGTCTGCCAGCATTTTCCAGTCCTGTGCTCTATCCAGCTACCCAATGTCAGCCCTGCTGGTGATGGTGAAGCTGGCTTGACCCTCCCGGACAAAGAGTGCTGGCTGCCGGTGGGATGGCGGGGGGCGAAGTGCATTTGCGCTCACCCGCTGGCATTCCAGCACTGCCGCAAGACATCTTAGCACCTGGTTGTGTCGCCAGGTGTAGCGACCTTGGGTGAGGGTAGTCTTGCAGCCCACTAAGATGTGCTTTAGTGTTGCTGGGCTTGGGCACAAGGCACATGCGGGGTCGTCGCCATACGATTGGCTTAGGTTTGCGGGGGAAAGTAAAACATCGTATACAGCCCTGATGGTGAAGCTTGCCCTGAATGCCTCCATCTCCCATAGAACTTTCCAAGAGAGACTCTTCTCTACCCCTTCCCACGCCATCCACTGCCCTTGCTTTGCTTGGGTGTGCCTTGCTGCTTCCTCTTCCCGACGTACCTCTTGGACCACCAGCTTGCGTCTCTGAGCTGGATTGGCCTTGCTCCAAGTCGGTCTGCTAGTACCAAGGCCAAGACCGCTCCTCCCCTCCTGAACATGTCCCACAATGTCACGGTGTCGGAGTGCTGCCTTTGCCTGCTCTGTTGCAGCCAGCGGGGTCCACTTCCTTCCAGTGGCCAGGATGGGTGCTGCTTGGGCCACAAATGGGTCATGTGGCCAGGCTGGTGATGGGAAGTTCCAGCATGCCTCTGCCATAAAGCCCAATGCTACTGCGGCAAGCCATTTCCTGGCATAGGAATTGACCAGCCTCTCCAGTTTTGAAAAATATCAGTTATTATAATTTCAGCCAGCAACAAAGCAAAATTTGCTTGGGGTAACGCAAATAGGGCAACCACAGCGAATTTCCCAAGGGCAAAGCTAGCTGGGCGATCAGATTGAATTTCAGTTAGTTTTAATTCAAGTTAAAAATCTGTTATCCTTATTTGCTTGTTATTATTCTTATGAATTTGTTTATTGCCTGTTTGATTGAGTTGATCCCTGATCCCTGAGTTGATTTGAAATAATAAAAGATTATCCTAATAATGTTAAGTCCGCAACAAAGCAAAATTCCCTTGGGGCCAAGCTAACTGGGGAACCACAGCGACTTTGCAGAGACAAGCAAGCTGGGTCACAATAATGAATAAAAATAAGGGAAATTTATTATTATTATTAGTTTTTATAGTTTCAGCCAACAAACATAGCAAAATTAGTTTGGGGGGATGCAAACGGGATGACCACAGCGAATTTCCGAAGGGCAAAGCTAGCAAGCAAGCTAGGTTACAATAATGAATAAAAATTATGGGCAATTTATTATTATTATTATTATTATTATTATTATTATGTATTCGTTTATTATTAGTTTTTATAATTTCAAAGCAAACATACAAAATTAGCTTGGGGTGATGCAAACTGTATGACCGACCACAGCGAATTTCTGAAGCTAACTAGGCAACCCGATGGAATTTCAGATGTTAAAAGTCAGTTATCTTTTAGGTAAAGACCTATGGCATGGTTCAGTGAAAAACAAGGTTTTTATTTTCTTCAAAAAATTGCAGAAGAGCCAGAGTTGTTCTGTCATTAGCTAAATCAAAATGCAAAGTCAATGTATACACAAAAGAGATATGTCAACTGTAATGTTAAATTTGATTTCCCTCCTTGCTCACTCTGCACCAGTAGTTTGTGCCAATTCCTCTTGGTTAATAACAACTTATATACAGTACAGGGACTTAAAAAACTGTAACAGAGATATTAATCATCAGTAGAACTACCTAAATTGCTATATGTGCAACATCTAAGAATGGGCACTATTGCCGTGTGGAATGCATATGGTTCAAATAAGAAATGCATGGCAAATATGATAAAGCTACTGTTCTGGCAAGGTTATCATACCATTCCATAATCTGGACATATATAGCAATAATAAAATACCAACAAGAATTTGCCCACCCTTTTGATTGCGAACGGTGGTCTGGCTCATGGCCTATGTGTCACATTTGCTAGTAGCCTGTCTCAGTGACATAACTTTCAAGTGCAGACTCTACTCCATCTAGTGGTGAAAGGCAGGATTGCATCCCGTCCTCTTGTAGACATGATGATGTACGTAGTGATGCACCTTCTAGACATGATGATGCACCCAAAAACCGACTCGTTTTTGACTGAAACACAGGATAGGCTTACGTTGTAGCCTGCTGCAGTGAACCACCAGAGCAACCAAAGCAACTGACATAATTTAGGTGAGAACTGGCCCTAAACCATAAACTTTATACACTTTATAATCAAAAAAAGTACTGTAACCTGATATGGCAGCGATGTCTTGTGTTTTAAGACACTACTAAGAGAAAATCTGGCCAAAGGTTATTTTTATGGGTTTTTTTTTTCCATTCAATTGCTTTTTATCAGTGACACGGCTTAGCAAGTCTGTTTGACTGACAAAGCTTTTCTGCACTTTTTGTGGATACTTTGACAAACTGCATACTGCTTCATATGTAAAACGTAAAGTTTTACCGTTCATTCATGTCCGCAATTTACACATGTTTAAATGAAAGTCAACCAATACATGCTATTGCAAATAAATATTTATTCTTTTTGTTATCGTTCGTTCTCGCAAAGTGCACTGAACATTTTACAATTACCAAAGTGATATTTAAGACACGAGACGCAACTGACATTCACAATCACCATGTTGGACAATGTGCTGCGTGGGAGGAGTCACTCCATAAACAAATATAAAAATCACGTTTTATTAGATGAAAATAGGAGGTCTTGTGCAATGTTGTTCCTTCGGAGCAAGATCTGTTGGTCAGTTGCATGCAGTTTAGGCATTAACCAGGGCTGCGAACTCTGCAAGAGAACACACAGACAAACAAATAATACATTTTTTCAACACAGGTTCAGAAGCAATTGGCCGCATTTATTCTTGTAAAAACATACTGCATCTGATGTGGTGCAAGGCAAACCAATCGTAATGATGAAAACTGCCCATCTGGTAGTCACTGATTTAGCTATCAGAACATCGATCGTTAAAACAATCAAGACCCACCTGCAGCTCCAATCTTGCCATCGCCGTCACTGTCGCCAGCTTGCATAAACTTTTCTGTCTCGCCATCGGTGAGCGCCCGTGCACTAGCCGAGAAGTTCTGGAGGAAAAGCCTGCAAAAGAGGTAAGACGTCAGTATTCTGTCTCTCGATATTTATTTTGAATAGCCTATTGTGATTTCATATTTCTTTTTTCTTTATTGAAAAACTAACTCTTGCTTACTTCAGCTCGTCTGCCTCAATGAAGCCACTTTTGTCCTGGTCGATTATTTTAAAGGCCTCATCTACATCAGCAGAAGATTTGCCGGAGAGTCCAACCTTGGCAAAGAAGGTCTTATAGTCGAACGAGTCAGCAGCTGCACCACAGCATGTCACAGTAGATGTTATTTCCATGATAGACGCAAGTTAAATCATACACATAACACGTTTAATACATCAGAGCTTACCTTTGCATCCGTCCAGGGCTGCAGTGATGTTGGCTTCGCTGAGGATCTTGGCAAGTGCCATTTCAGCTGTGTAAAAACAGACAAATCAGTGACTTGACCAACTCGAGCAATTGTGTAGCTATAAAAGTTGGTGCGTTTTACCAAATCCACGCCACTAATACTACAATGTAACCATGGTAGTGTGGGTTCCTTTACTGTAGGCTAATGCATATTATGCTTCCAAAAAAGTAGTTCCCAGCATAACTTCCGAAATGATCTGAAAAGATATCCCTCTGACGGTTAATAGTCCGAGAAAACCCAAGAGGTGTAAGATGAACGGGATGCTCAGAGATGTGGTGTTCAGTTTCTCGTCTGAGGTGGTCTGTGTGTTGTTTTGATGATGGCGCCCTGTCTATCCCGCATTGCCCGCTCTTTTTTTTCTGTCCCAGGAATTGTCTTTCTCGGAAAATCACGTCTTGGTCACTCACCTCAGTTGTCTTTGGTGGTGATTAGGTTTGGAGGAGAACACTCGAGCCACTGCAGTGCCCCACCAGGGGTAGCGCCCGACCTTTTATGCGTTCACTCACCTGAAATATGAAGCTTAATGTAATAGACACCAGACGGGGGGCTCTCGCTTAAAATGTGTTCCGTAGACAGACTGGACTATTTTTAGCTTTATAAATTTGCTTAAAAGGTGCGCTTGAGGAAAGTCCGTCATATCGCACAGTGCTAATAATAGGTTACAACTAAGTCACCCGTATCAACGTGAAAGCAATAATTACAATATTAAAATTAGGCTCTGTATACTAAACGTTGGTTTACTGTACCAACATTCATTGTAGGCAGTTATTTTAAGAGGAATAAGCAACAGGCAGAACAAATACACACCACTTTGGTTTTTGTGTCATTGTGAATACATTAACAAGTGTTGCCCAACAAAGTTTTACAGTTCTAAGTTAGGCTACTAATCACAGAGAAGAAGTAATTTCTCCAATAGACGGCAGAGGGCAGCCCTCGATTATTGGACCGTGAAAGGCATTGCGCTGACGATTTTGCTTATGAACTGGAACTGAATTGAAGTGGATATTTAGTGCATGTAGAGCGCTGGTTCTGAGCTCCTTCAATGTTTTCTGTCTATTTTAGTGGGATGGATTCTGCACAAATTGATCAGGAAGCAGTTGATACAAATCTTAAATGTTAGGTATATGTGGCATAGTGTCACAAGCACAGATTGTTTTTGGCACATTTTGGAAAACGAATTTGTATTTTAAATAATGACATTAAGGGAAAAAATAACCTTAATGACAGTCCCTTGACCAAATGCTGTCCTAAGTGTCCAGTAGTGCAGTAGTACAGTGGATGTTAAAGATATCCTTTACAAATCCTCCTCAGTGATCCCTCACAGAGCCAGAGGCCTATCCCTCCCCTGCCTGTGTGCCAAAAGATATAAGCACATATCCCTCAGGTTCTCCTGCTAGTGGGTTTGAGTTACGCATGATGTGTAGGCCTATTCGAACACAGTGGGAGGGATTGTAAGTTTAACATTATCCTGTCAGATACCCAACAAAGAAGTAGAGATCAACAGAGATAAATAAAGCTATCTTCACAGGTCATTTACACCAAAACTGTAATTTATTCCTGGTTTTCCACTCTTCCCCCGGAGTGCAAAGTAGATTGTACAATTGCAGAAACCATTGTTGAGAACATAATATACAACTGCAGAACAACCAGCAATTCAATAGAACACTGTTGCTCAATGATTTTGGATTGTCCCAGGGCAACTCATAAATACAATATAAAAAATATGCAAATGTTGGAAAAAGTGGTTGCTTGCGAGGAGTGCTAGTTCCATGAACAGAGGCAGATCTTGGTCAGTTGATATTTAGGCCTTAACAAGAGAAGCGAACTCTGTAATGGTAAACAAAACAAAGAAAACAAATTAGTTAAACTGCTGTAGTTCACGCATGATTTCTAGCCATCTTAAGCCAACTAATTAGAAAACAAACATAAAGACCTAAAGCTTCACTATTACTCTGTTGAAGTTTTGCAAATGTATCATATTCACACAGGGGCGATTTTAGCATCTGGTCTTTAGGGGTGCCGGCCCCCAGTGCTTATCACACAACACTATTATTATATATAATATATTATTCATTTTGCACTGAGCCAGGGGGTGCCGAGCAGTTTCACGGGGGTGCCTTGGCACCCCTAAAAATGGTCTAGATTCGCCCCTGTATTCACACAATATGATTAAGGTTTTGACATCAAACAGGTGTGTTATTTCTTGTGTGTTGAAAGACAAAAACAAATTACCATCAGCTCCAATCTTGCCATCACCATCGCTGTCACCAGCAGCAAGGAAGGTCTTTGTCTCTTTGTCAGTAAGAGCTCTGGCACCAGCCTTGAAGTTCTGCAGGAACAGTCTGGGGGGGCACAGGGAAGGGAAGGGAAGGGAAGACACACATGTTGAGAGATTATCACCTGGGGTGAATCATTGCTTAAAGTAGAAGTTCAGTGTAAATTAATCCATAGCCCTGTGGTTCGAGGTCATCGAGTGCTGTCAGTAGGAAAAAGAATGAAGAAATTTGATGCAACATAGACCGAATAATAAACTGAGAGCTAACACTAACCAAATGGGGCATAGAAACTAACTTTCAGTTTTATTTCTCTATGCCCCATTTAAGTTCATTTTATCTGTCAGTTTGCTATTAGGTCTACAAACAGGGCCATGGATTGATTCACACTGAACTTCTCCTTCAAAGAGAGGAGCTCCTATCGGTCTTACTTCAGCTCATCCTCCTCAATGAAGCCGCTCTTGTCCTGGTCAATGACGAAAAAGGCCTTCTTTACGTCATCGGCGGACTTGGCGCTCAGACCGACCTTGGCGAAGAAGGTCTTGTGGTCGAAGGAATCAGCAGCTGTGTAAGAACAAGAGCAGACGTACAGCTGTCATTACGTTTTGACTTTTTCCTACATGTCTTACTAGTGCCTAGACTGCACTACTTTTGTGTGAAGCTGCTGTTTATGGGGAGGCTTTTTGGGGTTTTTGGGGAGGCTTGACTGAAATGTTTGCATTTTTTAGCAGTTATTCAAAACTAACCACACTGTATAGCAATATAAAAAAACTGGAGCAACATATGTCATTAAATTGCATTGAAATGCCAGCTGACATAAAGGCAAACTACAACTTCGGTTGACTTACCAGAGCATGCATCAATGGCAGCAGCGATGTCACCGTCGGCGAGAATTCCACTGAAGGCCATGTTTTATCTGGTCAAGCAATTAAACAACACATAAGAAGACATGCACAAACATAGTCGTTTCTGTTTGCCAATGCGGCAGTTCAGTTGTCAAATTATCAGGCATGGCCGCAGGGCAACCTGACCTATACACTGAGGATCCAAATAACTCCGAGTTCTATTTACATCTAGCCCCTTTGACAAGCGCTTTACAGAAGGACACTTTATTGTGAGGTAGGCTGTAGACTACTTGTAATTAGTCGTCCTCAGGCCTTCTCCAATTAGCAGCGCAGGATTTGATGTTTCATTAATAGGTCACATCTTGCAAACAGCAAACAGCATCCAATTGAATTCGCTTCCAGTATGATGTGTTATTAACTGTTTATATAGCCCAAAGGCAAGTGGATTGCCATCAAGAAAAGTTAACTCAAACAGTAGCAAACGTAGCTGCAATATGTAGGCCATAGCCCAAAAGGTACCACAGAATTATATCCAATGTAACCAATACACGCATAGCGCACACGATCATGGTACACCCGGCTACAGATAAATCGGGAGTGCTCTAGCCTACAGGCATTGCTCAAGACTAAATAATAAGCCAATGAACAAGTCATCAGTAGAAACGGCCAAATCCTCCGAAAACGTTTAGTGATAACGCCGCTCAGTTGCGCGTCATTGGCTGTGGCCTATAACGACAAAACGAAGTGTAGGCTAATGCAGAAATCCACTTAGAACCACTTAGAAGGTCAAAACATGATGTCGGTAAACCACATCAGAGGATATTCCAATTCGCCAACCTTCCCGAGAAACCTCACCGATGTGTCTTTACCATGACTGAGAAACAAACTTTGTTCAAGCACGTAGGCTATGAAGCCCGCTTGGTTATGTGTGGCCGGCCGAGGCGCATCCTCCTGCGTCCCGCATGGGCAAACGCATCTAACTCACCTTGTTGCTTCTCGAGGCGAGTGAAAACCGAAGGAGTAAAGTCGAGGTGTGACGACGGCCTGTCAGTTCGTGTTTATATACCCCTGTACCGCTCCATTTAGAGGCGTTTGAGGCCGGGTAATTGATATCCCCGAGACGCACTGGTGCGCAATAGTTTTAAAAAAATGTGTCCAGTAGTCAAGTTGGTCTATTTTTATCTTTACAAACGAGTGATGCTCCGAAACCATGTGTGACATATGTAGTCCACACGTTTGGCTGCCAAACGATTAGATGCCTTATGTTATGTTTATTACTGGTTATTCCCAGCATATTTAAATCCCGATTTCTAATTTAAGGCACAAAACAAGCTATAAAGTATATTTGTGGGAACACCACGCGCCAACGCAATTTGAGAAGATTGTGTTTCTGTTACCAAGGATGAAGGTGTAGTTTCCGGGAAGGTGCCAGCATGAAATGAAACTGGTGCCATCACTACATTTCCGAAGTGGCATATGGTTACACGTCAAAGTCTGCCACACGTGGAAGCCCATTTGTTCAGTCTTCTTGTTCTGGAGATGATTTATTCCCTTAGGTTTCGAATGACAAGTGTCCTCAAAGTACTGACACCTGCTAAAGCCTTCACCAGTATCTTTAATGTAATTGTTTAATCAGTAACTATGTATAGGCCTAGGGTGGGTGCATGAAGTTACACTATATGGGGGCTCCATGACTAGTCCAGCCTAGATGTCTGAAACGTAGACCACCACCAATGTCTGCCAACTTGTCAACCTTTATTGGACCTTGACTGAGTAGTAACTTTGACCGGCAGAGTCAGTAATGAGTCTGCAATGGGGACTGGCTGCACACAGTAGACACAGTTTGGATTATGTGTTTTACTAGTTTTATAGAGTAACCTACTTCTAACAAAACAAACAGCTTAATTTTTTTAATTAAGCAAATTACCTTCATTAAAAGGCTAATTTAGGCTAGGCTGATTCTTGATCCAATTTTCTGGGTGAAGATTTGACCATTTGGTCATTTTGGAATGCCAAATATGTTTGTCTCTGAAGGGTTACAGCAGTCAGGAAGAGGCCCTGTCCGAGGCTTGAGCCTGTACAGCCGAGCACTTTAGGACCAATTGCATGGCTATCAGCACAAAAACACAAAAACAACTGTTTCTTTTAAGTTGAACTTTTAAAACCTTTAATCATTAAACAGGGGTTATTGAATTTGTTAATGACAGGAAGCAACAAACTTTAAATTTTGTTTATTTTAATTTTAATTTTGTCTTTACTTTTTTAATGGTGTTACTGAAAATATCTGCAGTATTGGATGAAGTGATGGTGGGTGATCTACCATCCTCTGTCATGGCAACCAGGTCTTCAGTTCATCAGGGAACAGAACTCTGTCAGGTAGAAAAAATGGCATTGAAGACACATAGCTACTGAGACCAGTGGTAAATACTTTTTCAGTTATTATATAAAGTTATATATACATATTATGCTTGAGTAGATGCAGTCTAATCCAAGTCAGCCTATTCCCAAAAACATGTATATTTAGCTGTGTGGACATTTTTGAAGGCCAGTTTCCCACACACACATTAAATTGGGTTCTACACTAAAATATTTTCTAAATAGATATTTACATTACATTTTAATTCGTTTTTTTATGTAGGGATAGACTTAATCTTTGTAAGGCCCATAATATATTGGTATACTGTTTTTTTTTTCACATCAAACCTCTTGCAATGCACCTCTGTATTTTATTGTTCTGCCATGCTTTACTGACACACACCCTATTCTTACCTGAAATTACACAGTCTGTTAAATACTTCATTCCATATCCAAAAAGATGAAGTACTGTACATACTTCTGTATCAGAGATATGTGTGATTAGGATTGTACCTTCCATGCCAATCTTTCCGTCTCCATCGCGATCGGATGCGAGCAGGAAGGCTCTGGTCTCAGACACGGTCAGCTCCCGGGCTCCCGAGAGGAAATTCTGCAGAAAGAACCTGCAGAACCCACATGAGATACAGCTGGAAGCCTATTCAGACTATTCAGACTAGGTCACTAAACTAATAAAGATGACCTATTCTAGGGTTTGATATGTTTTTTATTTTTATTTTGTTAGTCCTGGTAGAGACCGTTACCACTGCAGCAGACCTAGTGCTAAAATAATTTGTCCTATGAAAACTGCCCCTTGATCTTTTATCAACTAAGCTTATCTTGATATCTTACTTGAGTTCGTCTTCTTCTATGAACCCGCTCTGGTCTTGGTCTACAACTTTGAACACCTGTTCTCTTTCGGCTTGGGGTCTGCCACACAGCCCAGCAAGCTTGAAAAAACACTTGAAATCAAAAGTGTCTGGACCTTTGGAGAAATAACAAGCAAGTGTCATAAAAAGTTAATTAAGCAGGGGCACACATTCAGTGTAAATAAAATGTATATTTGTACAGGATTCATGGTATATGGTAATGCATGCATGTATGTGTAATGTATATCATCTTCAGCAACAGTCATGTTATGTTGATTTTTTTGTACACATCTGTGACAGTTGTTTTTAATCCTGGCAAAGATGTCTGTTTGGTGGACTGCAGATTGTGTGATATGTCTGTCTTTTCAAGCAGAAGTAACTCTCTGATGTAAATAATTTAATGTGTGTGGAGGAGTGGCTAAGGCGATTTAAAACTCCTGCAGCATAAACAAAGCCACCTTACATGGTAACTGTTCCCCAGCCCCCTGGCTGCCTAGTTACCTGGTGCTACCCTTCCCCCATGCTGGACCCTAGAGGAGGATATTTTTGTGTAGTTGTGTGTGTGTGTGTGTGTGTGTGTGTGTGTGTGTGTGTGTGTGTGTGTGTGTGTTTGTGTGTGTCTGTGAAGCCTCTGTGTGCACACCTAGTGTGTGATTCTTTTGGTGAGGTATGTTGTCGCAATGGAGGGGTGAGTGTGTGTGTGTGTTTGCATCAGATGCAGTCTGAGTTATACACTCACCTTCACAAGCTTCAATTGCATTTTTGATGTCACCCTCTTTCAACATACCACTGATGGCCATGTTTACCTTTAACTGTTTTTAACAAATACATCACACGTACAAGCACAAACACACACACACACACACACACACACACACACACACACACACACACACACACACACACACACACACACACAGACACTCGTTTATCAAAGCCCCTGAAATGTTGTATACGAATACCAGAAAATTATCATGTATTGCAAATATGCAATACAATACAATGCAACATGAGTTTCAGACAATCTTTCATCAAATTCACGAATCCCCCAATCACTTTACCATACTTTTCAAATTTATTTTTTGGTTAAAGACCAAAAAAACACAACATGCAACATATGCTATTTGTTTTGCAAAACAGCAAAAAGACTCACCACTTGCCAAGTGAAAACGTTCTCTTGATGTTATCCAGCACTCGCCTCCAGTCCTGTGGCAGGTTTGTGGTGCTGAGACAGAAAGCGAGAGTAGCATCTCTTTTGTCAAACCTACGGGGACCTGTCTACCTAGAAACACCTCCCCTCTAATTAGTAAATCAGGACAGACCATTGTGAGGGCTTTAGGCTGATAACCAGCTCGGAAAAGTGCATGATACATGATAGACCATAGCTGACAAGAAATAAATCTGCTAATCTCGTTACTTATTTTAATTATGTCTTGTTTTGGGCCTTTATTTGTATCATATTAATATTTAATATCATTTGAACTTCCATTGTAACACCTGTGACACATTACATTGTGTTCCCTCTGGAGTTTTTGTTTATTATTAGAATTCTGTTCATGATTTACTTCAAACATGTACAAGATCAACAGACACTACAATACACATACAAGTCATGACTCATGTATCAATTTAACAAACTGCTTGCAATTGAAATCGATTTCATTGTACATCATTATACATTTTTGGGACATATTAAAGTAAGTTTACATTATTCATTTATCCAAAGCACAAAGTCTCTCACATTGTGAAATCCAGCCTCAGTCTGATGCACACTGTCACTGGCCAGCTAGCCTACTCTGTACCAAGTCATATAAGCAGCCCATGTATTGAAAAAGACAATGAAGATGGGTTAGACATGCCAGTGCTTAACCATTACATTACATTACATTACATTACATTGCATTTGGCAGACACTTTTATCCAAAGCGACTTACAAAAAGGGAGGACATAAGCAACAGAGGTGTACAAAGGACACAGTAGACAAAGGGAGTAGGGACACGGTAGACATATGTACTTCTGCATAGGGACAGAGAGAGAGAGAGTTGGATTAGTGTTTGTTAGTTATGTTAGTTTTGTTAGGAAGGGAAGCAATCTCGGATTTGTCAAACTCTTTGTCAAATTTGTCAAACTCTTCTGTTTTGTTGAGTTAACAGTATTGCCCCCCCCCCAATCCTACAGTGTTTTATAAACTATAGTAGGGTGTATGGTGACATTTCCTTGTACAGGAAAACAATAGAGAGAAAAAGTGGCAAAAAATGACAACGAAAGATTTCTAGACAAGTCATGGAAATATTTCTAGACAAGTCATGGTTTCTGTGGAATACACTCCTTCTGACCTACTATGCTTTGGATTATTGTAACTTTGTATACAGTTTAATTGCACAAAAGTTACAATAACAACAACACTGGAGAGTTGAGAAAGTCAGTGAAACATTGGGGGTCCCACCCCTCAACAATATTAGCCACAGCACAGTGCATCAGGGGCCGGTTGCATAAAACAGTTTAAGACTAGTTTTAGTCTAATATTTTTTGTAAGACTAGTCTTAGCTTCATTAGCATAAAAATTAAGACCGGTCTAATTTTACCGAATAAATTAAGACTCCCTACCCCCTGTCTAATTTCATCTAACATTCTAAATTACCATGGAAACAACTAAACTGTCAGTTGATGTTTCTTCTGGTTTCCATTAAAATCGCTAAATTTGGACATCAGTACCGATTTTAGGGTGTTGTATTCCTCAAGGAGGCAAATATTCTCTGCCAGAGAAAATTGGCCGGAGCGCCCGCTATCGGCCATCTTGTTTTAACTCACTCGATGTCTTAGTTTTCCCATAATGCAATGCGAATTAGTCTGACAAACTAAAGACCACCACTGGCTTATTTCATGCAACAGTCTTATCCCAGTGTCTTTAGCTAGACTGTCTTACTGTTAGCCAGTGTCTTAAATCAGTGTCTATGTTTATGCAACCGGGCCCAGGTCATAAGTGTTAAGCATGTCATGGCTGGCATGGCTGACCATGACCTGTGGTTTTACTGCAGAGGGTCCTATAAGTAGAATGGACTGTCAAGGTCTAGGATAATACCAGTAACAGCATCAGTGCAGGTCAACTGCATGCTCATACATTTGGTGGGAGTGTGTATGTGTGTGTGTGTGTGTGTGTGAGTGTGTGTGTGTGTGTGTGTGCGTGCGTTTGTGTGTGTGAGAGAGACAAAAGAGAGAGAGAGAGAGAGAGAGAGAGAGAGAGAGAGAGAGAGAGAGAGAGAGAGAGAGAGAGAGAGAGAGAGTGTGTGTGTGTGTGCATTTGTGTGTGTGACAGACAAAAGAGAAAGAGAGTGTGTGTGTGTATTGGTGTGTGTGTTTGAGAGTGTATAAGAAACAAAGAGTTAATATGTGTTGTGCATTTGAGCGTGTGTGTGTGTATGTCACTGAGATTAAACAAGAAGGTGCTTGGGCTGGTGTGCATGCGACTGTGAGTGTTTGAGTGTGTGGGTCCAGCTGTGTAAGAATAAAGTAAATTATGGAGTGAGTGCATTGCGTGTGAGAGACTGTTCAAAGTGTGTGCGGGTGTAGCTGCATGGAAAAGAGTGAATAATAGAGTAAGCATGCAAAGAGATGTGACACTCACAATGTCAGCTCTGTGCATGTGTCAGAGTATAGGTGTTTGAAAGAGAGTGATGACTGACGAGGGTCTGTGGACACAATGCAACAACAACAACAACAACAACAACAACAACAAAAAAACACAGATAGACTTAAACAACCTCTATTTTACTGTTTTACTATTTAGACTTTTTCTATGGCAAATAAAAACCCCTGAACCTTTGAATGTCTACAGGCAACTGGTGCACCAATTCAAACATGGCATGTCATAGCCTACCAAAGTATCATTGAGGAACTGTTTAATAAGATCTGTGTGTAATTGGATTAAGATTGCCATGCACGTGCCACTATGATGTGTTGGACAGTTTTTACACTTAGTTAATCCTCTGGTTACCATAATACCATAGGTGGTAGACATATGCTATATGTAATAAGCCTTGTCCTGCAGACTTGTAGTCCTGATTTCAGTGTACCTTTTTCCACAGCTCATAAAGTGCTCCACAGTATGGATTTTTCTGTTTATCCTAAATAAACAAATCGAGTATCACCTGTGAATGTATCATCCAATGAAGCAAAGACAGTAATACATCCCCCCTAAGAAATTGCATTTCAACACTGCAGTTCAACATTATTTTGAAATAGAAATGACAACAGGCTGTAAACATAGGCCGTATTTACTACTCATAAAATCAGACAGGTCAGTATTTTATGGCTCAACTCGAGATGTTAATCATGTGATGCTGGCCACCCCGCTCTAATCGTTTTAGCATTACTTGCATAGCTCACATAATTGTCAAGTAACAGAGGTAAATACACATAGTACCCAAGTGTCATTTAAACATCTATATTTAACAGCTACACAGCTATGATTTTTGGTTTACTCCCTCACTCTGTGCATATTGTGTGGCATTGCCAAACAGATGATACTTTTCGCAGACGAGCAAGGAGAATGCCGGATAATAAAAAATGTTAAATTTGGCACTTAGCCATTAAAGGAGGTGAAAAAGATTGGAATGACGTGATTGGATGAATGTACGCTTGGGACGGAAACGAGGAACCGCATTGGTGGATGTTCCTGTCGGTCTGGTTTCTTCGAACGTACTCACCGCTGTAGCGTGACGTAGAAACATGGCGTTTCTGGAGAAGGGTGATGTTGTTTGGTTTTGCTAGCAATTCGTAAATTGCTTAGAAGCGCCTCGTCAAATTTCTAGGATGATACTTTTGAAAGCACATGATAGCCATAGAGATGTGAATCGTTTTGCTGGCAAATGAATTTACATTATGAGGTAAGCCCTCTGGCTCCCGTTAGCTTTCACGAGCTACCAGGCTAATTTCTAACAACAGTCGCAAGCTAGCATAGTTAGTTAGCTAGCTTGCTGTCTTATTTAGCTGTTTGCTAGCTGGCTAGTAGAGCTAGCTGGACAGCAAAATATATTCAATGAAGTCCTGCGAGTGTTGGCATTCACAACTAACGAGTTATCCGCATAGTATGCGTGTTCTTTGATAAACGTGTGTAGATCTACTTGTTATAGCTAGCTAGCTATACGGATCGTGGTTGATCATTTGGGGGACTACCTGGAGAAGTCAATCCTGGACAGGATGGAGAGCCATCATGGATGTTTGTTGTTGCTGGGGATATGGACTCTGCAGTTGACAACATCGCTAGTTCAATGTGCTCCACTTCCGTATACAGACAGAGGTATGGCTTTAATTTTTTACTCATGTAGATAATGTTCTTATTGTGTCAACGTGAAACAGTGTAGAATGAAGTCGTATGGTTAGCTTACTGCCTCAAACGCAATCAAGGCAATCGGTTTGGTTGCTAGCTTGCTAACCAGACATTGCACTGACAGCTCATCGGTCTGTTAGTAGTTGGGAAGCTAACAGTGTCAAAAAACTCATCTCTGTCACGAACCACACTTTGTATTGGCTGTATTAATAAATAGATGGTTTGAGATCAACAATTTCATGCTTCTACTGTAGTCTACACAGAGGATTGTAATCCTCCACCAAATCATATAGGCCAAACAGGCTAACATTAATAGTAGGGCATAACGCTACCTCACCTAGCAATTACTCTTGGTCACATAAACTGATTATTTTGTCACCTTATGTGTGGATGAGTACATAAGCTCCCTTCGTGCAACACTACATACACTGAAAGCCGTAAACTTGATGATGTCGCCTGTTAGTCACGTTAATTCCATAGCATGATTTGAAACATTGTAACAGCTAATGTACCGAAGCTAGAACCTACAGTAACTGGACTTCCGGTTCAGTATCCAGGGCTTTTGGCAAGACTATATTTTTCCAGATTAACAGATAGGTAGGTTACCTCTTACATATAGCATTGTCATACGACACACAGGCAGTATTTACAATCAGGTTATACAAATGCGAATCACCCTTTAGCAAATTTAAAGGCCCTTTCCCACGGAGTCAGTATGAAGCATATTCAAAGGTAGAGTTAGCTGTAGGGTGTCACGTATGTATGTGGATAGTGAGATAACACTGTGAGGTTAAATGGTGGTGACAAAAATCAGACTCTACAGGAAGCAGGTTTATCAGATAGACATTCAGGAGAATGAAATGCTTATTTCTGTATAGGTGAAGTGTTGTCCATACAAAGTGTTATGCACAAAAGAGTACTATTCACTCATGTTTTACAAAGGGAAAAAACACTTTGTAGAAGATTCCTGCAGAATTTAGGGGTGGGTCTGTTCCTCATTCCCGCTATGGTAATAAATAACTGTAGAGTACGTGCTCACTAAGGGGCATACTACACTACTCTAGTCCTAGCCCTGTTCTCCATTAAATCTCACAGTTAAATGTTTTTACCATTTAGTCGATCATGAAAGCAAATTATTTTAAGTAAATTTGTAGTGAGTCTATTTCAGTAATAAGTCTGTTGTACAAAATATGTCTGTTATAACAGACACTGGCATGAAGAGGTAGCTCACTAATGTTTCACCCAGTTTGACATAATAGGTGATCAAGTACTAGGCTACAACTTCCATTAAAATGTAATATAATCCAAAATTATAGGTTTTTCTCTGAACGTGTGTGTTATGCAATGACTTGTGAAGTTTAGCCTGCATTGCTCCACTCTAGTCAGACCACAGGGACTCATCCAGGCTCACTCTGTTGCACCATTGGTTGCAACTCGCATCTTTTGACACCCAGACCGCCTAGAAGCCACAGTGTTTTTTCCTGCCACGCTAGACAGACAGTGATGCACAGCGTTACCAGGCCTGTCCTGGCTTTACATACTAGGCCTGAGCGTCCTGCCTGCATGCAAATAGTTTCACGTGAGTCAGCAACCCTAATCTGCTGTCCAGGACCCTTCTCTCTTCTTTTCTCTCCGTAGCAAAGCTGCATCTGCCGGTCTGGCCAGGACTGTATGCACAAGCACCTTGCTAGGGACTCTTTTTACTCTTTTATTTAGGTTTAAGGGATTAGGTTTCAAGGGATCCCTTTAATTAAAGCAGTGGTTCTTAACCTTGTTGGAGGTACCGAACCCCACCAGTTTCATATGCTCATTCACGGAACCCTTCTTTAGTAAAAAATAAAATGTGATTTTTTTTACTGGTGCACAAAATGAACCGTGCATTAACATCACCTTGTTCAAAGAGGCTCCACCGAACCCCTGAGACCGACTCACCGAACCCCTAGGGTTCGATCGAACCCAGGTTAAGAACCACTGAATTAAAGTGTAGTATGATGCACAGGAATTTGAGAAAAGAAAAATGGAGGTGAGCACACTTCAGGTCGGATGAAGAGCAGATGCTCGAAAACATCACTTGTTATGGGAGACTAAATAAATAAGAGTTTTGCTAAGGGAGCTAAAGTTTGCAGACCACATTCCTCTTTTTTTGGGGGGGGGGCTTTTGGTCCAGCACTTTCTATTATGGATGTGTGCACCATTTGACCTATTCTGACGCAATAATTTAAGACCACCATTGAACAGGACTAGCATTGGGGATATTTAAACCCGGGGAACCTCACTAGTGAGACGGGTTCCCTCAAAACGCTTGGCCATCAGTGTCCCAATTTGATGTGTGTCTGTCTGTCACACTCCGAGCTGTGCGTCGGCTAGGACTCATGGAAGTGGGTCAGCTCCTCCTCCTCCTCCTCCTCCTCTCTGTGGACCGACCGAGACCACTCTGCCAGACGGCCATGAGAAATAAGATATGGCAGCTCCTGGGCCTTTTGGCTCCGAAGCCCAGTGAATAATTTGTTAGATGCAAGGGGTCATGATGTAGGTCAAGCCTACTTTTACACAGACTAGTGTAGGGCAGAGAGGGATCACAATAAAGGGTCATCTAACATTCCAGGTGCTATCGCCCTTTTTTTGGTTCCTACATCACCATTCCTTTTGGGGGAGTGGTGATGAGGCTAGCTGGAGGCTTGTTGGCTAAGATTCTAGGCTAACTGTTGAATAGTCTGTTTGAGAATATTCAGCTAGTCTTAGCCAGTGTTGTACTTTGACCTCTCGGTGTATTGTACTCAGGTTAAATATTGACCAAGTAAGAATGCACTGTCTATTACTGGTTACTGTGTGGCATTGTGTCATGTGGAATAGGGAAGATGTTTATTGCACCTTGTGAAAGGAGGTTTATTTCCTTATTAATTTTATTCCTCTATGACATTATAGTAGTTGTGCTTTTTAAATGGCTCCTCTGTTTGACCTGGCGCTTGGTGGTTATGTGACATGGTGTGAGTCATGTATGACTCAGGTGTGTCTAGGCAGACATGTCATAGCTGAACTAAAAATGGTTTCTGTTTTGTCAGGCCTATAGGTTACTAGGTGAGTCTATATTGTGGTGCATTCCAGGCTGAGTGTGCGCACAGGGCTATATAACTGAGCTTTCATTATATTAAATAGAAAATCAATTAAACTTTGTGGCTGTTCAGACGTAATCCCAAACAATTCCAAAAGACGGTAATAAAAACAGGGTAGTTTTGGGCTAAGGTCTTCCTTCATCTTATTTTGACTTTGATTGCGCTCTCAGACGAAACACAGGGCGAAAACGCATACCACACACCACACGCACACACCACACGCACACACACCACACGCACACACACCACACGCACACACACCACACACACACACCACACACACACACACCAGTAATTATTCGAGGCCCAGATAATGAATACGCTATTGGGATAAGGAGTTTAAGTGTGCGATTTGAAGGGATGACGGTGTACTGATGTAGAGTACTTTATTCATCCCGAAGGAAATTAAGGACACTCATGATGTGTTGAGGGTCCCTTTCAGCACAGGTGAACAAACCCTCAGATGCACAACACCCTGAAGTGCTGAAGGCAAGAAGTGCTGTGTGCTAAGGAAAAAATACACAGAAAATCAGTACGCTGAAAGAATTGATGCTGCCTGTGGGGGAGAGGGCCATCAGGGACTTGTGTTGGATGGAGAAAAGATAGCCACGCACCTGTTTAGAGTTTGTTTACCTGTCCACTATATAGTTTCATTGTCTAGTTATAAACAAGACAATAAAACATGATGACAAAACATAACAATATAAACATAGCAAAAAGTACAATAAGGCTCGTATATAATACAAATAGGACCTGATAAAGCTCAAATGGTGCCATTTAAGCAGCAGTGTCATTGGTTATAGTGCAAAAAGAAAAGTGTACATTGAAATTACTGTGGAGCAGTGGGAAGGGAACTCCACAGGAGTTATATTTATTATATAGTTATACAGGAGTTATATACTAATAGAAGCAATAGAGTGCAGGTGTAACAGTATAGTTTCCGTGCCATAAAATGAAACTTAACAACAGAACAAAAATGGCATCTGCATCCGCAACTAGATGCAGTTAATTGTTGATATGAAAAGGCCCAATTTATAGTACCTAAAGTATGTAAACAAAGTATGTAGTATCTAAATCTAGAACACTTAAATGTTTTTATATATAACTTGTTTCTCAGTATGTTTTACTAGTTATTTACAATTAGTATATGAATTTGTGAAAAGATAAAAAAAAGACGTAGATGATGTCAGTCATCGTAGCATAACCAATTGCCTTACAAGAGTAAATAAACCTTGGCAGCGCATTCAACACACACCAACAGATACTTCATTGAGCTTTATTTAATGAAAATCAAATTCTCTTAAATCCCCATGAAATTCGATTTGTTTTTTTTTCTGTCATGAGTGAAGTAAGTAGTTTAACTGGGGTGCCAGAAGGCACCACTGAACACTATGCACCTATCAAGCAGCGAGCTTTTGAGCTTTAAGCTTTTTTCTTTTCTGTGCCTCCTAGCTGGCTAATCTTGGTGAAATGTCGTTATATTTTGTACATATAATGATGTAGATGCAGAACAGTTTAGTCAGATAGTCTGGTGGCACAAGTACTAACTTACCTGATGCAGACATAAGTGTGACCCTGTGTGTGTTTGTGTGTGTGTTTATGTTTGTGTGTGTGTCTCTGTGTGTGTCTGTGTGTGTGTCCCTGTGTGTTGTGTGTGTGTGTGTGTGTGTTGTGTGTGTGTGTCTCTGCAGTGGAGTTGGGGGAGGAGGCCCTTCAGCTGTGTGCGCTGGTGTCAGTGTGTGCGCTGGTGGTGCTGGTGGTCGTGCTCTTCAACTGTGTCAACTGCTGCAAGGAGAGAGAAATCAACTTCAAGGTGAGTTCGGCCACACCTGAGTTCACACCTGTTTGAGGGGGTCAGGGGGGGAACACACAGAGGATGTGATTTATCACAAAGTCACAATGGCAAAATAAAACCTCCTAGTTTTACTCATCTAAAAACAAAAATTTCACACATCACAGAGATACTGATGTTTTTTATACTCGGGTATATAACGTTGTATTTTTATTGCCCTCCCCCCCACAAAAACTCACGCACACACACATACACACTCATATGGGATGTCATTTTCCAAATCACTGTGGCAAAATAAAACTTGCCTGGTTTTTACTCCTGCAAAAATTGGTATGAATACAAAATCCCATGGCTACTCTTAGCTTTGATTCTCCACTGAAAAAAGCAATTGCATTGTTCCCTCCCCCACCCCCAGGAGTTTGAGGACAACTTTGAGGATGAAATCGACTTCACCCCACCTGCTGAGGACACCCCCTCTATGCAGTCCCCTGCAGAGGTGTACACACTGGCCGTGCCCCCCGTACCCATGCCAGGACCCCCCCACTTGGACCTGCCCAGGATCGCAGGTCGGTCACCCACACCCACACCCACACACACACACACACACACACACACACACACACACACACACACACACACACACCCATCCACTCCCACTCCCACTGCGGTGTAAACAAGAGGGTTGAGGCCCGGAGGTCAATCAGAGCCCTTGTGGTGCTGACTTGTTGGTTGTGTTTTAAGAGGAGCCAGACAGTTTTGCTTGTGCACGTCTTGGAAACTCTAGTAACCGTAGATGACAAACAGGTTGTAGTGTCAAGAGTTTAATGTCCTGTTGACCTGGTTCTCATTGGCATGACCAGGTGACACCTGCTGCTGTACACTTGATTGCCTCATAACCACCTTGCAGCCCTCAGCAGGTCACATGTGTTATTGTTTTATTAGTGTGGTGGAGCCCTTGCATTTATAGTCCATTATGAATGTCCTAACTCCTGTCTTCTGCCTGCAAACACAAAGGGTCACGCATAGCCAAAGCAGTAAGAGTGGTTAGAATTGCAGAAGGGGAGGTAACCACTGATGTTGTGACTGACCACACAGACACTTCTCCACATGAGGTGGCTGGTGCTTGGTGACTTGACAGTTCTTGTCGTCAGTTCTTCCCTAGTTACCAAAACATTCTTTACCTCAAAACATAGGCATTGTGTAACTTTGTAGCTGCTGTGTTTTGTCCCAAACACATTCTTTAGAATGTTTTATCATTTCCTGAAGGGCCATTTATCAGATAAAGAAAGGCACAGGGTTTTAGCTCTTTAAATACCAACGCCCTACAGCTCACAACTCACAAAGACGTCTACCTGTCCCAGTTCACCACCTGGTTTCCTTTTTTGTTGGAGTAACTGTTTGATGAGTTAAATCCAAAGCATTATATGTTGAAGCAGAGAGTGAAGAACTCTCTTTCTCTGCCTTTGTGTGGGCTCAGTAGACATACAAGTTAAAGCATGTATTCTCGCTGGCAGAGAATAACAAGGTCCGGATTAGGAGTAAGATTAATTGATGGATTACGCTGGATTTAAATGATGAAAGCACTTACAGTGCTTATAGTAGGTGGACCACAGCATGCCTGCTACAGACCCTTGCAGACCAATGCATCTACTGTGGGTTGCTCTTTTGTGTTAGTGGCCTTGCCGTATGGAACAAGACAAATAAAAGGGACTGACCTGACACAAGGTCAAAGTTAAAGTTATCTGAAGGGCACACAACTTAAACACTGTGTGCAGGCTAAACATGGCTAAATCTATATGCCTGTAGGAAATGCACACAAAGGCTGTTATCTGTTTCTGTTGCATAAAATGCTTTGCAAGTTATTGAGAAATCCTGACCCTGGTAATGCTCCGTTTGACCATCACGTGAGTTAACCGGAACGGCCTGATGAAATTGCTCTGCTGTTGTGCACAACTTGGAAGCATAGAACACACCACCTATTATAAGTGTGTTGATACCAGAATGGCAATGACTAAGTTGTAATGTGTTACTAAAGCCTCTTTGTAATGTCGTAGTAATGTTGTAGTTACTTTTTTGTCATGCATGGTGAGTCGTTCCACCGGCAGTACGGTGACCACTTACAGCTAATGAAAAACTGTCGACAGTTGCTGACATTTTTTTGGCTTTGTGTTGTATTGTATTTATGTTTGACCTCATGGTGATGAAATACTTATGTGATGGCAATACTTTTTTGCGTGATGGCTATTTGAAAGTCTTGATGGGTGCCCTCTGCTCTCATCTATCCCACACTTTCAGTCTAAGCTCTTTCTGTGTTACAAATTTCTGTCATTGTTAGTGTTGCTTCATTGTTTTTTTTATTGATTGCGTGATCATATGCTGGTAAACCATTTCCTCAAAACAGAGTGCTTAGTCCTGCTCTTTGCTCTAGGGAACATTGATTGCTTCCAGCACAATAAAACACAATAACAAAATAACAAAATCAGCAGGGGCGTTTAGCGGAGGCACTGTGGATGTGTTGACTTAACTAATTGCTATTAGAGGTACACTACAGGCCAAAAGTTTGGACACACCTTCTCATTTAATGCGCTTTCTTTACTTCCATGACTATTTACATTGTAGATTCTGGCTGAAGGCATTAAAACTATAAATAGACACATGCGGAATTATGTACTTAAGACTTAAGTTAAGACTTAACACTTCTTTGTTGAGCACATAATTCCGTATGTGTTCATTCACAGTTTTGATGCCTTCAGTGAGAATCTACAACGTAAATAGTCATGAAAATAAAGAAAGTGCATTGAATGAGAAGGTGTGTCCAAACTTTTGGCCTGTACTGTATATTAATTAAAAAATAATAACGGGTGATTAGCTGGTGCTGGTGTAATGAAATGGGTCATGCGTTAATGCACTTAACAAATGTCGCGTCAACTCACTCACCCATGCATACACATCACACAAGTGTCTTAGTCCGGAACCTCTGAACCTGCAGGGGGCAGAGAGGAAAATGTTAGTTGTCAAAGATCACTTCCTGTTGAGAACTTCCTGTGTTGACTTGTCCACAGATGGATCATCAGGCCCCCACATCGCTCGCCACAGCCTCAGCTACATCCAGGAGATCGGCAGCGGCTGGTTTGGCAAGGTAGGCCCAGTGTGCGCCATTTTACCCCACCCCACCCCACCACACTGTGATCGCTGCCACTCCAGTGCCACACCCGATGTAGCCCACAGGATAAGATGTGGAGTTTGACTTCTGTCACTCCACGGTGCACCAATTATCACTGTCAGTAATGAAAGTGTTTTATCTGAAGCAGACTATCTTAGCTGTCTCATACTGCTCATATATTTCTCTCATCTGCCACACACTATTTTCTGGCCACCACAGTAACTGTTGTAATATTGTAATAGCTTGTGCTTGTGCCCAGATGTATTTGTCAAAATGTAGTATTAGTAATACTGATAATCATTGATTTAAAAACAGGCACGGTATTATGTAAAAACACTGCAGTGTTGTTATATCTCAGTTGTACTTCAGTACATCCATGGGCTTTTCACAACAGACCGGCAACAAACTGACTTTATTTTACTGTAATCAGTATAAATGATGTGCATACTTGCAGTTCTGTCCCACCTGCCCGTGTCTCATCTCACTGTGCTCTTACACACTGCTCTTACTTATCTGCCCCATCAGGTTCTGCTGAGTGAGATCTACACCGACCCAGGAGCCTCCAGGGTGGTGGTGCAGGAGCTGAAGGCCAACGCCGGGGCCAAGGAGCAGAACGACTTCCTGCAGCAGGGAGACCCCTACAGGTGAGGTCAAAGGTCAAAGGGCACAGATCACCTGTCACAGTTCGGAAAATACTATTTTTTTTTCGTTTTATT